>APFE031068583.1:0-13030 GCA_000404065.3 Pinus taeda | reverse complement strand
ATTGGGTATTTTTACGGCTACATCTCAAGCAAGCTATTTATGAGAAGGAAATGTTGGCAATACTACATGCACTTAAGACATGGTGACCTTACCCAATGGGAAGACACTTCAAGGTAAAAATGGATCATGATAGTCTTAAATACTTTTTAGAACAAATATTATCTTTAGAAGTACATAAAAAATGGGTCACAAATATGTTGGGTTATGACTTTGACATCATCTACAAAAAGGGAAGAATATTTTTGTTGCAAATGCACTCTCAAGAAAGAATGAGGATGTGGAAGCATTGTTTTGTGCTATTTCTATTATCCTACCACATTGGATAAACAAAGAAAGGGATGAATGGAAGAAGGATGAAGAAGTGTGTCCACTCATTCAAAAGTTGCAGAAGATCCCAGTTCAAACAATATTGGCAGAACTTGACGAGGAAGGAAAAATCATATTGGAACCTAGACGAGTCACAGAATCAAGAACCCAACATCTACGAAATCAATCAATCTTAGAGTATCTCATCAAGTGGAAGAACTTACCCCCCCGAAGATTCCACATGGGAGGAAAAGAATTTTATACAGAAGCATCAAGAACTACTTAAGCATTGAGGACAACAATTTTTGAAGGAGAGGGGCATGTTAAGTCCCTATACTACTAGTGTAACCCCTTATTGTTATTAGTACAACCCCCTTATTGTGCCCATGTAGTCCCCATATTGTTATTATTGTGACCCATAGAAGCCCACTATTGTTATTATTGTGCCCTTACATTATTATTGCTATGTCGGCTCTGATTATATTATGACCCCTTAGACTCTTGTATATAGAAAGGAGGTCTTGTCATTTGTATCATCCAAGAATTGTTCATTTGTGTAGCGTAAAGGAGGTTTCCTCCTTGAAGAGGCTTATTTTTAAGGCGTTCATCTATCTTTTCTATCTTTTTGTGAGCTGGTTTCGTAACACTCCAAGATGCCACCCTATAAACTACCAAAATACCTTCCTATGAGGATATTTTCCTTAGAAACATCAGGAAAATAATCCAATCAGATAACATTCATTTTGTGGTTTCCAAGGAGAAGTCCTAGTTCAGAATCAAAACACAGATATGGCCATTTATCTGTAATAGTAGAGCAATAGGAGAGGAAGAAAACCTCCTTCTAAAACAAATGGATTTTCCCCTCAGCTTCACATGGTCTTACGACCCCTTTGGGATAATTTCTAAACTGAGGTTGGAGTAGAAGACAACCCCTTATGTACATACCCAAAGGCTAGGGATTAAGAAATATATGAATCAATAGGATTGGGTAGAGAACACATTGCAGGAGGTGGAAGAGAAGGTTCTATCAACAACCACTTCAGGGACTCCTATCCCTAAAGAAAAAAATGAGAAGATACACAAAGAAGAAGATTCTTCTCCAGTCACAAAAGTCTCAGCAAAAGAGTTCAATTTTTATTCCAAGAAAGAAAAAACAACGTTCAAGGTAGATTTCCCACTAGCGGAGGAAACACAGGGTACTATTTTACTCTCTCTCCTTCATACTTTAAAGTTTGGTACCAGTGCCACTGATTCTACATCATCTTCAACCACTAAAGGGAATCCAACCAAAACACCTCATACACAAGAGTCATTTACAGTAGAGGCGGCTGGATATATTTCAAAGATACAAAGAAATCAAGAAGAGGAATGAAGCCCTCCATGACAACATTTATACTCAATTTAGGAACAATCTTCCTCGATTCAACACGTGCTCATTTCAGCCTATGATACAGAGAAAGGGAGAATGCATATGGAATTCTTGCAAGCTCAAGTACCTCAACTTAAATCAACAACTGATTTCAAACATACCACATTCGAGTTTGAGGCAAAATATGTCCATCCTTTGGACCATATGGACATGCACACAAAAATAGAAGAGATGGTGTACTCAACTTTCACATAGACTTCCATTACTGCTACCAAGCTACATCTATCATTGAAAAATGTTCAATCACAACTCAAACTAGAGAAAATTTCCTCTCTGGCTAAAAATAATATAATCAAATATTTAGAGGAGATCGTGATTAAAGCAGGCTTTGATCTAGGTAATTCAAAGGCCATGGAAGAGATTATTAAGATGAAGAATGCTGATATAGCATCCATTAGAAAGCAACTGAAGATCCCAACTACTGAATATCCTCAGGCAAAGGAATGTGGAGAAACAAAGATAAAAAAGAGGAAATTTTGAAGCTACTGGTGGAGCAGAGTGTACATATTAAAGAGATGGAGGTAGAGATGGATAAATAATCAAAGAAAAGGAGCAAAATTCTCAACTCGCTATGGTTCCTCTTGATGCAGTGCCCATTGCATCACTACAAACATGAATTCCTACATTAGCTACAACTGTAGGAGCATCCACCTCTATAACACCTCCTACTTCAACTACTGTTGGTTTAAGGGGGCCTGACCCAGGTTCAGAGTTGTTCGTGCCAACCAGCAAAACCCTAATTGCTGGCCCTTTCGGAAACAACCCGCATCGTGCAGGTTGCAATCTCACCTGAAGCAGTATTGGGGGATGCTAGAACTAGGTTTCTTTATCCAAAGATAGTGTGATAAGCGGTCTTAGCTCTTGTAGCTTAGATCTGCCTTCATGCAGATCGGTATCCTTCTATGGCTTGATGATGTAACTCTAAGGAAATGGCTTCTAGACCTTCACGAAGGTCTGCAATCAGTCTTTATAGACCCTAACGAAGTAGTTTATCTACTTTCACGCACTAATTAATAACCCTAGATCTTCCTTTGCGTAGATCTATCCAATTCATAAACAATCATAACAGAATTAACCCTTAACTTTGTGAACAAAGATAATTACTTAAAACATGCGTAAATATGATAGATCCAATAGATTCGTGCATCATTTATACATTTTTCCATAGAAAACATATTATAGAGCGACATAACATAATATAACACAATTAACAATAATACTGAGATGCAAGATATTTCTTCAAAACTAGTATTTATTAAGCTTCAACGTTTAGACTATAGACTTCTTTACCCTGTGCACTCAGCTGTAGGGGTCCGCGCACTCAGCTACAAACTTACGAAGGCCTTCTGCGTATTTAAATATATAATCTTTCCCATTTCGCCTAAGTACAGGAAGTAGAGCCTTCCTACCTTAGAACCTGCCTGAAACAATCTCTATCTTGGCTTACTTCTCTCTTAGCTACCTCTTAGACTCACTATGACTCATATATAGCTTTCTTCAATATAATTCCATGGTCCTTGGACCATAGGTGAGTCTCAAAATCGACCTATTTACTTATCCAAACAAGGGGCTAAAGCCCCTTTGACTCTTATCTAGCTGTGCACTCCGCATCCACATTTCGTAGAGACTTTACCTCTTTTACAAAAATTATACAAAACTTGGGTTAACTAACCCCAAAATTGATCCTAGGGACCCTATCCCAACAACTGTAGATGATTCAATCAAAGTTTCCCAATTAATGGAAAATATGTCGATACAAGGGGAAGAAATAAAAAGGTTGCTAGAGGATGTAAATGTCCTACATGAACATAACACTAGATATGAGAATTCTCTCCTAACAGAGCTACAAAATGCCAGGGACTTACCCAGAGAGTGCAAACAATAGATAAGGAAACTACCATGGGTAATACCCTAGCCCAGGTCAAGGAGAACATTTGAAAAAGGATAAATGAATCCATGATAGAAATATGGCCATATATACAGATCATATTTGAGTAGAAGGAATTAATTGAGAAATCTAATGAAGCCATTGAAGAAATCAGAGAGCAGTTGCGTGATAAACCCAATGAAGCTACAGAGCTCATCAAGTTCCTCAATTCCAAAAACAGACAAGAGCTAGAAGAACTGGAGCTTGAGGATAGGAATGACACCATACTAGAGGTAAAAAAGGTGTTGACCAAAAGGAATTTGATCAGTCAGTTGGAAGAAAAATTTCAAGTTCTAGACATTGGTGTACATAGGTTCTTCAACAAGTTAGAAGTCCTCTACGGGACTTCCCAATTTACTAGTGAAAAATGACAAGCTCAACACATGGTGAGATTACAGCCAGAAATTGATGACCATTGCTAAAGACGGTTCTAATTTTGAAGTAGTGAAAGGAATCATAACAGGGAAAGAATTTTTAGAGGCATTAAAATATTATTTATACATCTAGTATGAAATCAAGCACATTTTATTTCCAAACGAACTTTTACCAAATATACTGAAGTGGATGAGGTCTACATGAAGTTGCTCAAGAAGTCCATTCCTAGTGAACAACATTGGGATCAATTGTGCAAGTTACTTGAGTAAGAAGGTTATATTGTTACACAACTCAACATCAACAACACAACATGATTTGAAGGGCCAGATATTCAGCAGTTCCCCAAATCTAGTGCCACCAATTCAAGCAGTTTCAATTTTCCTAAATTATTATAATAGTTAGAGAGATTCTGTTTAGGAATTCCTAAAATATATCCAGGTCAGTTATGACAGGATATTTTGTAAATAAATTTATAAATACTTATCTGTTTGAAGTATGAAGTGTTGATTTTTTCATTCCAGTAAGCTATTGCACTATTTCCATTTGATGGGATGATCAATAATAAAAAGGACATTCTTCATAGGATTCATGTGTTGGATTGTTTGGTGAAGTGCTTCTCTCACTGTTTATGTGTTTATTTCTTTGTTTCCATACGTATGTGTTCTTAAATTTGAATTGTTTTGTAGAAAGTTGATGAACATAATTTTTTGAAAGACACCCTCTGATTCTAGTTGTGGATAATTTAAATGTTTTCTTCTGATATCAAGTTAAATAATTCTTAACTTCTCTTTAGCTTCAATTGAACCTATATATTTTCTTCTATTACATTTCATTTAAATCTAAAAGATCCAGTTAGTTCAATTACCTTGCCGTGTAAAACTCCTCTGAAAATATGAGACAGATCCACGCCAAGTTTGTAGACTCCATAGCCCAATGGAAGTTTCAGGTGTTTAATCAAGCAAATCAATTTTAAAATCAAACTCCAAACTCTCATAACTAGCTTAATATCTAAATAAAACAAAGTGAAATTTGATAGAGAGACCCCTCTCTAAGTTTAGGAAGGCTAGATCCTAAGCTCCAAAGTGGTTTTGTGGTTACCACTATAATTTTCTCTTCACAACCTTGGAAAATTAAAGAGTTATAACACCACAAATGCTAGTCTTTTAACTGTTTTTCAAGTTTGTTCTTTTTCCCCAATGTTTTCTTTGTAGTAAAATTTCAATTGTCTATCAATGCTAATAAATTAAAAAGAAGAGTTAATATTTCGAAGTTAAGGTTTTTTATATATTTATGTTTATTAATTACTTTAGGATGCCATATTTTTTAATTATACTGTAAAATATCATTAATGCTTCTTTATCTGTAATTTAATAAACAACAAATAACTGTCACTTAAAAAAACATATTTTTAAAATTTGGCAATGCAAAGTTTAAAAGTTAGCAATTATTTTGAAAATTTTATGAATTTTATGTTTTTTAAAAGATGATAATATTAAAATCCCCCCCCGACCCCAACTATGAATTTATGTTTAAAAGATGATAATATTTAATTCACCCCCTCCCCCGATCCCCAACAATATGTCACATAAAATAAGTAAGAAAAAATCATAATAAAAATAATAATTATAAAATAATATTAATGAATACTAAGTATTATAATAAAACATGGAAGTCAAACTTTACAAGTATAACTTATTAATAGTTTCCAAAATTGAATTTGTTTTTCAAGCATATCTCACAATTAACAAAAAACATCATATATTCCAATTTCATTATCTTTAAAGCTTCATTATCATTTTATTCCATGGTATTATGTCTTATGCTGGGTCATTTTCCTCTCCCATTGGATCTTTGATGTTCCAAAATTCTCCCAAAATATTCCTTTCGAGTTAATCCATCTAATTCTAGATGCGGTTCCTTTGACTTCTTTGCCTTAGGTGATTTGTTAAAATCTCCTTACCTCAAACCAATTTCTTTCTTGCAGTTCATCTAGAAAAACTTTAATAACATTAATTATTTGATGAATAATTGCTTTATAATGGGTCAATTTCAAATGGCTATGAAATTTCTTTCTTTTTCTAAGCAACATGCTAATGTTGTACCTAATCACTAAGTGCAAAATAAATAATTAAGTAAATTAGTATAAACACATAATAAATTAAAAAGTAATAAAGATTCATATCATAAATATTATTTGAACCCGCTAACAAATTTAGAATCCAATCTCCTTCATTTGCACATGAAACTAAAAGATAATTGATTAATGCTTGTGGATTTCGATAAATGTTAATGATATCTCCTTTCACATATTTTTTCTCATATGTTAGTTTTATTACAACGTCGTTATGAACCATTACTTGACCATGAATCTTTCCATCTACTTCATTCATAAGAATAGATTTATAAGTATCATCTTGTGTCTAGGATTCAATATGTACCACCTCATAATCACTTGTAACTTGTTGGCTTCCAAAACTAATAAGATTTAAAATTTTCCTATAACGTGAAATAGTAAAAATTCAATTAACATAAATAAAATTTATTTTCAATATTAATTACTAAACATACAGTTTCAAGTAAATATTTAATAACCATTGTTTCTTTGCAAGTGAATAGTTTCTTTCAATCTGTGAAAAATAAGCTTCAGAATGTATGCTTTCTTAATACATCAATTAATGATGGCAAACTCCCAACATTATTCCGCCTCAATGTTACTAAAAAAATGACTGAACAACTAATCAATATGGTGAGGATTGAGAACAAAAGAAAAAAACCTTTACCTTTTGATATATTACCAATTCATCAATCATGCTTAGATATCCAAATACAATTTGATTTTTATTCTCACGATTAGCATTGTCTAATTATAGATACAAAACTTGAGGGATCTAGACCGATAAGCAAGCACATTATGAATTATGGTAATGTTGATACTTGCATAATTATGAATATGGAGCTGTTAAGTAAACCTTTCGAAATGTTTTCCCATTAAAGACCATACAACAAACCAAATGAAACTAATTAAAATTCTCCTCCTACAATTTTTTGGTGTGCAGACAAAACGTGGTAGATTTTTTTATTCTAGTCCATACCATAAATTATCAATCCTAAATATTTATTTATAATATCATAAAACTTCTTTTGATGCTTATACACCATTTTCTTTTCACTTGATTGCTGATTGTGATCCTCTTGAAGTGTTTTGACAATGGAATCTACACATAACATAAAAATAACCCATTAATATTACATTTTCATAGTTGATAACCATTCAATTATAAGAAATAATGTTGCAATTTCATACCTCTTTATGGGTCATGACATTTATCCATTTATTATTTAAGATAAGTACATGTACTGTAAACACCCACCCTTGACTTCTTAGTAATACAAACGTTGTTAAATTGTTTCTTCTATAGCCTTGTAAAATATGCATATGTAATAAAATTACCATTCTCTTTATTGCCTTTCGCATATTCTCTAAATAAGTTGTAGATTTCTCGTATCAAAAAATTCTTTTGAATATATAACGTGTCTCTATTTGGAATACCCTCTGCATTTTTCAAAAATAAATCTTTCATCCATGAAAATGTAGTATTTGCTAATGGCCCGACATCTTCTCTTTGATTTACTTTGAATAAAATGTAGGATCTTTTTCCAATGTTGTTTGGATTCTTGATAGATGAAGATTACCAATTGAATGCAATTTTTTGAAAGCCTTTCTATAGAGTAAAAGACTCCTAATGTGATAATCATAACCTATCTTTGTATATATCATGGATGCCACTAAAAACGAAATTTGCATGCTTTTATTCATTGAAAAATATGTCTTCTTTTTCTCCAATGCATACTTGAAGCCCATATGTTTCTAGCAATCCTTTTGAAAATATTCTCTTGAAATCAAATTAGTTATGGAACTTAACCTATGAGAAATTATTTCATAGACCTTGTATAAATGGAATGATTTGGATTGATATAAAAAGGTATAATTCTACTCCTAGATACAATATGTATTTGAAATGTCTCCATCATTTTATCATTCTCTCTACAAGCATTTTCCTCATCATTAGAAGGAATATTACCCTCACTATCATCATACTCAACATGGTTAGAAAATTCTTCACCATGCTCATATGTTCCTTTGAGACCATCACTTGGAGGAAATCCTTCACCATCCTCATTTGTGCCTTTGAAATCCCAGTTCATATAAAATATTCCACCATACTCATTTGTACCTTTGAAATAATTTCTCAGAAGAAATCCATCATCCTCATATTTTCCTTTGAACTCTTCGCTTGAAGGAAATCAATCATCCTCGTCTGTTGCTTTGAATTCTTGCTCGAAGGAAATCCTTCAACATCCTCATATTTTCCTTTAAAATCTTCATGTAGAGGAAATACTTCACCACCCTCATTCATGCCCTTGAAATAATCATTTCAAGGAAATCCAGCATCCTCATATATGCCTTTGAAATCTTTGCTCAAGGAAATCCATCATCCTCATATGTGCATTTGAAATCTTCACTCCAAGGAAAATTTTCACCATCGTTATTTATGCCTTTGTAATCCTCACTTAGAGTAAATTATTCACCATCCTCATCCATGCCTTTGAAATCATTGCTGAGAGGAAATCCATCATCCTCGTCTATTCCTTTGAAATATTCACTTGGAGGAAATCGATCATTCTCATATATGCCTTTGAAATCCTTGCATGGAGAAAATGCTTCTCCATCCTCATCCCTACCTTTGAAATCCTCACTTCGAGGAAATCCTTCACCATCCTCATATATGCCTTTAAAATCCTTGCTTAGAGGAAATCCATCATCTTATATTTGCCTTTGAAATCTTTTGTAACAACCATGTTTAAAAAATCATGTAAAATATATATAAGGCCACGGTGTTGGGACACGTATTCCAAGCTGAATGGTGGGGGGAACATCCTAGTGGGTGTTGATTCGATTTATTATGGCTAAGGAAATTGGCAAAGGCAATGGCTAAGGATTTAGAAAGGTAAAATTGATTTTTTTTTTCACATTTATTTATGAAAATAAAGGAAATTAGGAGAAAAGGAAGGTGAAAGGTCACAAGTTATATGTGAGGAGGAAATTGAAGGAAAATAATGGAAAATTAAGAAAATAGAGGCCTCATTGATAAAAAGGCCTATGAGGATAAGAGGGTAAGATTTTGACATGTTTTGGTGGAGCTCTCTTCTATTGTTTCTCTCTCTCTCATACTCTTGGAGACTTAGAGTTTTTCTTGGAGCACTCTTGGAGGGTATGGCATGCTCAGATTCTTGGAGCAAGAAGGAAAAGGAAGAGAAGGAAAATACAAGAGGGCATTGGGATCAACAAATACATGATATTTTCTTGCAGGTACCAAGGTGCATGTATGATTTCTTCACTAGTTTTGGAATGCATGGCATATGCATGTGGATTCTTGGTCATGATTTGGCATTGGCAGGGATGATTTCCTGGATTGATAGTGGATTTCTTAGCCTTGCCATTTCTTGGATAGCCATGGTGATTGTGGGTTTACTTTCACTATTTGTTTTTGGTTTATTTTCATGCTTCCTTAGCTTGGTGTTAGGAACTTGACTCGGGATAGAGTCAAAGTTGACCAAGTTAAACAATGATGGTTTTGGGGCACATGGTATTGTACACCCATAGTATTTTGCCCGTGGTATTATATGTAATGGAGATTATAAAAGGCTGGAAGGACTTCATTGTAATGTAGGCCTGGAGGTGAGCGGTGAAGGTTCACTTGGTTAGATTGGCCAGGGTTTTGGCCAATGCTAATGAGATATCATTAGGTTGGGTTTTTCCTCGGATTTGGGGTTTTCCCAGATAAACATGTGTGTTTATGTGATTATGGTTGTTGCTGGGTATTTTTATATTTATTCCTCTCAGTAATTTTCCGTAATTAATTTGTGTTCACGGGTAAATTTCTTAACAATTGGTATCAAAGCCAAATGTTGGCTTCAGAGGGATGCTTTTGTTTCCAAGGGTTTTATTGGCCTGGTGAATGAAAGAGATTTGTTTCACTACGCTCATGGATGTTTGGATCTGGAGCCCATGCGAAACTTCTGTAATGTGGAGAAGGTTTTGTTGTGGGCTAGTGCAGTGACAAGTTTCTGAAGTACACAATAGTAAGTCCCAGAGAGAGGATCAAAGATCTGGGCACATAACAATTATTGACAATGCCTTGAAAGAATTGCTGAAATGAAGAGTCGATCATGGAAGAACAAGCAGAAGCGCTGCTCTCAATGCCTCAATTTAGAAGAACGATGAGTTTGAAGAAAATGTGCATGCCCTTAATATGAGGTGAATCGTAGGTGGTCTGAAATTGGTGCTAGGCCCGGTGCATGTGTCCTCCACTCATGGATTTGTGAGTGTGAATGGTATGAAGCAGAAAACACAGCCAAAGGCATGGGAACTTACACCAAAGGAAAATGAATGGCAATGGATTGATGCAGAGGTGGAGACATTGGCAGTCTACAAGCATCCAAGGGTGAAACTGTGGTGCTTCCTGTGGGTTGACATTGCCATAGATTGTGAAGCAAACTGTGGTTGCAAAGCATATTCAGGTATACAAGTTATGGGTAGAAATACACGTGAAGTTGAAGTGCCGAAGCTGGGATGCGTGCAGCTGAGGTTGTGTGGCGTGTTCTTAGTAATAAGATCAGAAGCTGTGGATGTACCACCATCCGATGGCAAGATTGACTGCTCCAAAGAGCCTACAAATTCGTTGGCATACAATGATGAGATCGGGAAATATGTGTTTGCATTTAAATGCAAGGTGAAGGATCATGAGAGCGAATCAAGAGCTCATGGACATTGCATGATATTCAATGGCGTAGTGGAGTATATTAAAAAGGACTATGCCTATACGATATCAGTGTACAAAAAGAGTTTGATAGTTCGAGGAGAGCATGGGCATGAAGAGGTCAAAGATTGAAAAAATGAAAGAGAGGATGGGTCAGAATAGCAACAACAATAAACAGAAAAAATTTAATGAAGTCAAAATTATTGCATGTAAATGGGCATACTTCTGTAAGACCTGGTAAGGCATGTGTACCCCTAGGTAATCACCGGTAAAGTTTGGGCAAGAACTAGGTGATAGGGGGATGTCAGGTTAATTACGCCTTACTTCCCATCTGAAATCAACTCTCCCAATTGCCACCGTGTACTTGTTTGAACCATTCGACCCGAGGTTAGACGATTGAAAAGTTCCAGGCCGTTAGATGTAGTTTAGGTTAGTTTTTTATATTTTTTCCGCACAGTTTTGCTTGCTGCTTCAGGTCGCTGAGCAGGCTGCGTCTCTGGGCATCCCACTCCAGGAGCTGCGTCTCTGGGCATCCCACTCCAGGAGCTTGGAGCTTGATGAGGCAAGCGAGGCTCATAGTCGGCCTATGAGTAAACGGTCGATCTTCCGTCCCTCCAAACGGTTTAGAGTTTGCTATCATCCATTACAGGAAGCACGGGGCCATGTAAACCCTTGCCGCAACAGTATTTTTTCTGTCTCGCTGTAATTCAAGAAATTCAGCATGGGGCATACGAGTAAACAGTCGGTCTTCCATCCCTCCGAACGGTTTGGACTTCGTGTCTTCGATTGCAGGCAGCATGGGGCTAGGTAAACACTTACCAGTAAGTAAACCCTTGCTACAACTGTAGTTTTTTTTGTCTCGCTGTAATTCAAGAAGAGCAGGAGACTCTTCTTGGTTGCAATGGATCATATTTCCTTTCAAGCGAGAACAGATTGGCAATCTGCATTCGTTTGTCCTTTGCCGAGACTTGAGAAACAATAGAATTGCATTCTATTCAATTTAGAGTGCATTATGATGTTTGAAATTACTGCTCTGCGTCCTGTTTTGGTTTCTAGGGTGATTAAGGAACCAGGAACCAGGATGCACCTGGATTGAAGGGAAGAATAGGATACATATATATATTTCTAGCAGGAGCATAGCTGTTTTCGGGAAAAACAGGGGCTTTTGCTTTTGGAGGACGTTTTTTCCATCGATATTGCCTCAGCCCTCAGGTCTCGGGCTACCCACTACCTACATCTCCAGATATACATCTCCAGATATTGTCTTTGAAGCTCCTAAAGGGGAAACTGAGAGAGCTTTGATTTATTTTTCTATTCATTTGAAGGGATTAATTTTGCAAATTTAATTAGTGCATATCACAGAATAACTCATGCTAATTGAATTTAGACATTTAAGGGCATTTAGAATCTCGAGATGGAACTGAATTTCAATGTTCAAAGCTAGATATACTATTCCTACGTACACTTCTTATCTCGATAGAAGTCAAGATCTGAGCCATTACCCTTTCAAAGTGGTAAATGCCTAGAAGAGTTACGAGGTTTTTTTACGTATGATTATGCTTTAGCACTCGGCAAGCATATGCGTGGGGAGCTCTTGATTACCAATTACTTTTGGCAATTCATTCTGCTATCGCTATCAGTTTCAATCATAGAGAATCTCTTACTAAAAACCTTAATGCTAGCTACCATGGCCGATGTCAACCAAACACTCTTGATATCCTTCATCACCCATCCTTTGATATTGTTTTGCAGGTAGTCTAAAATTCCAAAAGATAAATAAGAAAACAATGAAATATTAATCACATCAAAATTGTGAAACAGTAAGAATATAATACATGCATCTTCCAAAGTCAATGTTGATCTCATTTTCTGTACTATGTGGGAGATCAATACTGGGTGCTCAGTACAAAATTCAAAGGGGTTCTTTACAATTGGCCTCTGTAGTAATCTGCAAATTCATTGCTCACTGTTGTCCTTTTTATGCACATCACTGACCATTATACTTTCAAGAATAACTAACAAAGAATATTATTGGCTTAAGATTTTAGCATAGTAGTCTTTGGGAGGGTTTAGCATAGTGGTATTCCTCAAGGGATCAGTGGCGTTGTTGGTGATTTCCCTCATGGGTGATTTCCATCATCACCCATCCTTTGATATTGTTTTGCAGGTAGT
>APFE031068576.1:124799-170332 GCA_000404065.3 Pinus taeda | reverse complement strand
AGCTTCTAACCTCCCCAGCCACTGACCCAATGCCTCAATTTATAGTGCAATGGAGATCAATTACCAGCTCCTCCTTCAAAGGGATAGAGTCCTCCTTCAAAGGGATAGCTCCTCTCAACAAGGGATTAGTTTCTCCTCTCATGGGATGCATGAACCACTTGGAGCGAACAATCCACGTAACAAATGCTTCTAGAAAACTCTAGAATTAACCCAAGATGAGTTTTTTAAGATAAGATTGCGCCTTTTGACTTTACAGGGGTATGCACCTTCCCCTTTACATACAGAGCGTATAGGTACGTAGATACCTTGAACAAAAGGTGCGGGCCCACAGGCAAAAGTAAGAGAAAGTGCGGAACCAGAGTTACATTGCCTTTTTGATGTCTTTCTCTCATTTTTCAAGCTTGTTTTGAAGAGCTGAGGTTTAAGACTTGCTTAGGGAGCTGGTATAGGTGATGATAGGCCTACACCGACTGCAAATAATCAAGGTGACGATATTTTTGTGTAACAGATTGCCCCCTAAAGTGCGAAGTCTGTAGTATATGAGGATTTTTCATTTATCATATAGGAAGAGTGAAGTGCTTTATCATTTCGAGGATCATCTTGCGGAGAGCCTAGTTGGAACTTGTAAAAACATTCAATGCAAAATATATATATGAGATCATATCATTGCTGAGGTAGGCATTCCCATGCTCAGATAAAACCTGACTAAGAGACTGAAAACTGACTAGATGACTAACTGACTAGAAGACTAACTACTGCTCTGATATAGGAATGATCTCGTAACACATCATAAGTACAGACACATGTGGACACAGTATGGACGCAGCCATCTATTTATGAATAGTCCATAATACAATGAATACAAAATTCCTCGCAACCTGGATGGTGGAAACTAGATGCAGGGTCTTCATTTCTACGTCCCGAAACAGTACGATTCTATCCATGCGATTGAATGTGTCATAGTCGAACATGGTAGAAACCGCTTGATTACCAATCAATGATGTAAACTGTTAACAAGCGTGAGAGAAACCACCAATAATGACAATGGCTCTCAAAGTACTCAACACAATCCATGAAATGTCATAAGATGCGTTCATGTCGAACATGTCATGGAATCCTTTGATCGAAATTCAATGATGTAAACTGTCGTCAAAGGCGAGAAACCTGCCATTGAGGCATGCAGATCTCAAGGTACTGACGATTCCTAGATTATATTTCTAGATAATGAGTTGAAGTCGATAGAAAGCAATCTGTCGCAGGCAAGCCTACGACACGAAATCATAGATCAAGTTGAAGAAATTTAGTTGCAAAGACTGACTCAGGGATGGTCAAGATGGATGACAGACATTTTGCAGATGAATGGCTTATTTGCACTGACCTCTCGAACACATAACGACACAACATATGGTTTGGTAATGATTGACCCAAAGTTAATACCTAGAAACCAGCTAAAGACTTTCAATATGGTTTGATCAACTGTTAGGTAAAGGATTTCCCAACCCAGGTGAATGAAAGTGTCGTGTTCAAGAGTGGTTGTAAAGTATGACAAACAGACTCACTTTTCTCTCTTTTCCCCCACCATTTCTGGCAAGTACCTCTTTATTTTTTACAAGCTTGAGGAGGATAACATATGCTTGATTATAAGCTCACCCTTCTGGTGAGTCCAACTTAGTTTAAATTCGAACCCTAAGAAGGAGTGGTCCGTTCCTATTTGTAATAGAATAGGTCCTTTACTGTTAAATTTTAACGAGTCCAGTATAGGAGAAACTCAACGTGTTTCATTTTTAGAGAGTCTGAAAAAACTTAAGAAGACTCTAGAGTTTGAATTTTTTGTAAATTTGTGTCTCTCAAGCCCGAAAAAGTATAAAATAATACTTGAGAGAACTGCTTGATATTTTACGACCAAGGAGTACTTTTCATTATTAGTGTCTTTGATCCGAAAAAGTAAAAAAAACGACCAAGGACATGTCATTTTATAACCAATATCGAATTTGAAACGACAAAAATTCGGCGATATTTTTATGTTTTTACGGTCGGAAAAGAGCTGTAAATCGACTGCCTTTTAATTCCGTTTTAACGAGCTTAAAATAAAAACTCGGCAAACTTTTCATGTTTTAGGAGTTAGAAAAGGGCTTAAAAGGTGGCTCTAGTTGAAAATGATAGATTTTTCCTGAATAATCCTGTTATCTTGCACAAAAACACAAACATTACTCATACCTGCTTAAAAGAGATAAAAATGTCGTAATAATACCTTTTTAAAGTGAAACATAAACAAATTTGAAATTTATTTACTCAAAAAACTTATAAAAAGGGGGTTTTTACCATTCATTTTTACCATTTGTGATTTGGGTGAGGAAATAGTGCTTTTGCTCTGAAAACTTCCCGAGAGGATTGCAGAAAATCCAACTGTCAGAATCGGACGCCGTCTTCACCAGGTAATCCACATTATCCTTCTCTTGTTTTTCAACCGTTTCATTTTTTAATTTGGTCTTTTATTTCGTTTTTTAGGAGGGTTTTTAGGCAAAAAACCCGCGCTCGAGGTACGCAGGCTCACCACTGTGAACCTGCGGACCCCGACTTTTTCTCCATTGGGAAAAAGCTCAGGGTCCGCACCTTCCATGTGGACAAAGTGCAGTCCCACACACTGTGTCCAACAGGAAGTGTGTGGGCCCCGCCGCAAGGGTTTTTAACCCAAAAACTCTCAAAAATAGACCAAAGAAAAAACATTCTAGCATTCTAATTGATCTTTTAGCTTGATGTAGGTAGTACACCATGCTAGATTTGCGTGAACGAGAGCACGAGGATGTGGATGCTACCGCATGGAATCATCAGCCTTCGCTTGATGCTTTGAGGGCGTGCGGACTGTACAAATACTGGGCCATTCCTGGCATGAGGGCTCAAGTGGATTTTTTGCAGTGGATGGTTGATAGGTGGAACGTCCAGGACCAGTGTTTCTTCATTGGTGGCCACGAGCTCGAGATCGAGCCGGCGGATATATACTTTTTGACTGGTTTTCCTAAGAGAGGCATTGACTTGACCCTGTTCGGGGCTAGGGCGGGTGGCCAGTCCATCGATAGTCTCCAATTAGAGTACTGCAATAGCCAGTCTAGAGACAAAGGGATAGACATAAAGACCATATCCCTTCCTGAGCTCAAGGTGATTTCATTCACTGTTACTAGACTTTGCGGGGCTGCCACATTACATATTGCCACCAGATCCCAGATGCGTATGGCAGTCCATTTCTTTCAGGGCACCGTCTTCAACTGGTGTGATGCTGTGTTGACCAATGTGAAGGGCCAATTGACCAGGGCCAAGAATGGACGACTGAAGACTTCTGGTTATGGAGCTTTAGTCATGAGCTTTGGCCTGGAGGGGATTCCTATGCTCATCTCGCAGCACCTTACAGTTGGAGTTGGGCATCCCTGAGAGCCCAGACTGATGCGATGGGTCGCAGTCATGGCCCGTCATCCTGACGAGGGTACCGAGGTCATCCGGTTCAAACCTGAGTTTTTCCAATGGTTGGAGCACCAGGTTTTTTCTATCCAGGATTTTCTTTATGCTGGGATTGACTTTCGTGGAGACCCAGACATGGCTCTTCCTCCAGGAGAGCAGTGGCACGACTCAGGTAATCATTTTCAACACTTTCCTAATGTTAATTTTCTTATTATTTTTATATTGTCTCAAAACTGATAGTAATAATTTAAAATGCAGATGTGGGTCCACAGTAACCAGCCGCTCTCCGGCCTTTCGAGAGAAAGCAACCAGTTGCACCAGCTCCAGCCCCACAGGACAAATCAGTAGAGACCTTGGCCGAGTTGGAGAGTCACCTAGAGCGCTTGATAGGGGAAATTCCCGAGACTAGCATAGACGACATCCCTCGTCAGCTTCAGCACTATGTGATTGGAGTCCCCGGAACTTTTAGGAGGTTCCTTTGTAAGGTGGCCCGTGCAGTGGTTTCGTATCGATATCATCACCAGTGATGGGATGATCGCTTATGTAGTCACATGTGACATTTTGTTTTTTGTACCTATCATTTTTGCCAATCATAAGGTGTTTTTCAACCTATGATCGAGGAAGATGTATTTTTTGACACACTCCTATATATATATGATATCGTTATTACTAGCTTGTCTTGTTAAACATGTTATGGAATGTTTTTTTTAAATTTACTTGTATGATTATCGCACATGTCTACTTAACACTTGAGAAGCAATTTCATCTGCTAATGTATTTAAAGATCTTGTAATATGCTGATATTCAATGTAATCAAATTCACGTTCCAAGAGATGCACTCTAAAAAATAATCTTAATAAAACTAGATTTCTAATGGCGTATACTCTATTAAGCTATAATACAATGAGTTCAGAATCTTAACCTCACTATCAAACTCTGAATCCCAAATGAAATAGATTCAGATAATAACTCAATCACTGCACTATACTCTGCAATTTTGTTTGTTGTTTGACCGAGGCTTACCCCATGTATAGATACCAACTCGTCAGAGGGAGAATAGATAAACCAAGCTACGGAAGAAATATTCCGTGTACTACGACAAGCACCATCAGCGAAACCAGTGTATGTTTGGAGAGGCGTCGACATCTGCGACATCAAACGTAAAACCAATATAAGCAGGAATAACAACGAAAAACTCACTCTCTAAGCTAAGCACACTTTTAATCTAAAACACACCAGCTAGAAGGAAAAACTAACCTAAGTAAAAAATCTCCCTCGTTTTAAGCATAATACCTCTTCAGGTAAAGACCATTCATGGGTTTACCTAAAGAGACCCCGTCAAAGTCTACCAATTCATAGGCCCCTTTTGCTAACTTTCGCTTGACAACATAGGGACCATGCCACATAGGCACGAATTTTCCAGCACCTAATTTATCATTTGCTTGATCGTACAATAAGACTAGATCTCCTTCCGAAAAATTTCGAGGGGTCACATTTCGATCATACTGAGCTTTAATACGTTTTGCATGAGATTCGATCGCTAATGCAACATCGCGGCGATTCTCATCTAGCTGAGCCAAGTATAACAAACGTCTTTCCTCTTCGGAAGTGGCTGGAAGTAACTTGATGGCCATTCACAATGACGGGATTTCGCACTCAATAGGTAACACAGCTTCCAAACCATAAACTAGTTGGAAAGGAGTGAACCAACCATGTTGATGTTTTAACTGAGGTTCGATACACCCACAGCGTTGAAAATAACATGTTGTGCCAATTCAACCAATGAATCCCAATGATTCGTCGGATCATGATGACAAGAACTTTGTTGATGGCTTCAACCAAGCCATTAACTTGTGGATAATAAGGAGTTGAACTGTCATGATGCAAACCAAACTGGCCTGTAAGTTCTGTCATCATAACATTTTGAAAATGACACCCATGATTAGTGATAATCGCTTGTGGAACACCAAACCTAGCAATGATATGATTGAATACGAAAATTGTAGTTGTTTTTCCATCTGCCTCAAATGTAAGCATCGCCTCAGCCCACTTGGTAAAATAATCTACCGCAAGGATAATATATGCATGTCCCCTGGCCGAGTGAGGGTTACATGTAATAAAATCGATACCCCATTTGGCAAAAGGACCAACAACAATTATAGGGTGAAGAGGAGCAGGTGGAGCACGCATCTTTCGATCAAAAATTTGTCAGTTGTGGTATTTTCGGACCGCAATAATACAATCTTTAAATATAGACGGCCATAAGTAACTAGCACGCAATATCTTTTGGGTAGTGGCATACCCAGACATATGAACGCCACACGCTCTAGAGTGACAGTCAGTGAGGACCCTTTCAACTTCTTCATGAATCAAACAACGTCGAAAAATAGAGTCTGCCCCACGACGATAAAGAGTATCTCTAATAATTTTGAATTGTTGGGACTGGAATCGTATTTTTCGACGGTCTGATCATGAAAGATCTGGCCGAAAGGTTTGGGTTTGGAGATAAATGATGATATCCACGTACCACAGATCTAAAGTACTGATTAGAAACAAGGATTCATCCGCAATGGGCTCCTCCACCACAGTTTCTGTGTCAGCACGTGGGAAGTCACACATTAATTCCGCAAAAACTAAAGATTTCTTTGACTTAGACTTCTCAAATTCCAAGTCGAACTCCTACAGGATAACAATCCATTTGGAGTACTTGCCCCCCAGCAATTGCTTGGTCAGAATATAGATCATAGGGTTGCAATCAGAAATAACTGTAGTTTTACGTAATAAAATGTAATGACGAAAACGTTGGACAGCTTGAACAACTGCCAATGCCAATTTCTCCACATGTGAGTATTTTAGCTCAGTTGGATTTAACGTGCAACTAAGGTAATATATCACATGTTCAGTTACCGAATTCATCTTCCTGAACTAACACTATTACGATGGTGGAATAGGAAGCGGCGAGATACAAGAAGTAGTCCTGGTTGTAGTTGGGAGGATGTAACAGCGGTGCATGGGTCAACGCGTGTTTTAGCGCATCAAAATATTTCTCAGCTATCTCGTCCCAAAAGAATGAAGTATTCTGCTTCAACAACCGGGTAAAACCCTTTGTGATCTCAGCGTAGTTAGGGATGAATCGACGTAAAAAGTTTGCTTTCCCTTGCAAACTTTGGAATTGGCGAAGACTTGAATGAGGAGGCAATCGGATAATGGCTTCAACCTTCGAGGGATTGACGCGAATGTTGGCTTTCGAAACAACAAACCCCAGTAACTGGCCCGTTTCAATGCAGAACACACACTTGTGGGGATTCAACCTAATCCGATAATGCCTACATCTCATAAAAATTGCTCTTAAATGGACGAGATGGTCAGCTCGATGTAATGAATGAGCAGGCAAGTCATTGAGATAAGGTTGCACAATGTGCTTAATGTCATGAAAAGTGTAAGACATGGCCCGTTGAAAAGTTTCCCCAGCGTTCTTAAGCCCAAAAAGTAATTTGCAATAAGCAAATGTCCCCCACAGACAAATGAATGCCGTTTTTGGTTGATCAGCAGGTAGAATATTGATTTGATTGTATCCGAAAAATCCATCCATAAAAGAGAAAATTTTGCTGCCGGCACAATCGTCGATGATTTGATCAATATAGGGAGTAGGGTGATTATCCTTTGGACATGCGCGATTAATGTCCCTATAGTCGATACATATTCTTATTGTCCCTTGCTTTTTGTTAACAGGAACAATATTCGATACCCAATCTGTTAACGGGATCAGATAAATGAAACCTGCTTTGAGTATTTTTTCAACTTCTACTTTAATTGCAGCAACTTTTCTTGGGTGAATCTGACACAAACATTGCTGAACGGGTTTAGCATCCGGGTAAGTTTTGATTTCATGAACTACAATTGCTGGGTCAATTCCTGACATTTCCTCATATGACCAAGCAAGCACATCACGGAATTCTTGAAATAGGGCCTTATATGTTTGAATTTCATCTTCCATACAAGAGGCACCTATATGAACGTTTTCAACAATTCCAAGCTTAACTGAAATGTCAAGGGGAATATTTTGAGAAATATTTCCCAAGTTTAACTCAGAATCGGGATGTTTCATTGGATTCTGAGTGTCCTTAACATATTCAATCGTAAAAATTGATGAAAAATCATTTTCAAAATGATCGCTCTCAGGTAAAAACGAAGATCTGTGATGAAGATCTTCCCATGGTAACTCATCGACGCATAGGATTTCACGAATTTGCTCATCCATTTGAACAAGTTCAGAAAACATTATTAAATCCGAGTTTGATGTCGAAAGTGATTCCTCATGGACCACATTCATTAAGTCAATTTGGGTTGATGTTGTGTCGGAAAACGACTACACAGTCTGATACGCAAGTTCATACGGACTCAAAGGCATAAAAATACCAAATGAGTCTATCTCAGATTCAGAAGGTATGATCCAAGGATCATCATTAACAATGGTTTCTGATGAAATCATATGAATGGTTAAAGTAGAAGACGATGCGTTGATAGGAGGAAAAGGAAAAGTGCCCAGTAAACCGAAATCTTTAACTAGCCCTACACCAACATCCTTATAAGGGATCGTCGCTTTACCAACGTGCTGAATGCTCTCAGCAGAGGCTGGGTCAGATGAAAAGTATGACAATTGGTCTAAGGTTACGATCTTTCCATTATGAGGGAAATTTATAAGCGGAAAGACCGATGAAACAACAACTGTCATAGCGTAAGACCAACTACGACCCAAGAGAAGGTTGTAATCCAGAGGGGCATCAACCATCTCCACATCTAGATTAACGGTTTTACCTTCAACCCCTATAGGTAAGTCCTGTAAAATGCCAAAAGGATGAAACCCATGGCCATTAGAGGCCTTTAGAATCGTCGGGGATTGATTTATTGAAGGAGAACCAAGCGATCTCCAACACTGTATCGACATAATGCACGTGGAAGCTCCCTCATCAATCACAGTCCTATGAACATGTCTATTTTTGACTATCATTGGAATCTGGACAGCCATCTGATGAGGTAAGCGCGGTGCACTATTTTCTAGATCGAAGATTATAAGGTTCGAGTCATGAACGTCAACAGCTCCTATAGCCGACAAAAGTAACTTGCGTTGTGCTGGACAGGATTGCAGCACTTCCAAAGCCGACATTGCTGAGGGTGAAATAGCTAAATCCTCAACAATGTTATAGTTCTGAGCTGCTCTCACATGTGGATTGAAAGCAGACATTCGAAGTATACCCTTGGCAGGCGGTTTGATTACTAAGTCTACATTAGGTTTCTCGATCTGTAGTGGATCGGAACCAGGAGCTAAGGTTGATGGGTTCGAATGGGAAGATTTTGCTTCTTTACCATCAACAGGACTTTTACTGCCATAATATTGCGATTGAGTCACAATCCTTACATGGGACATCATCAATATGGGTTCTTCATTGGCACTGGAGGACGAACCTATCATCTTACTGTCTTGAGCTGGAAAAGGATCCTTCAAGACAGCAGGAGTTTGGGAACCTTTGAAAATTTTCGCAACCTCTGCACGATGAGGGCAGTCTCTCGTAAAATGTTCTTCATCACAAATGAGACACGGATAATGAGGTTTGCATTTTTCATCAATTGATTCCGCTTTTTTGGTTTCTCTTTCGAATTCTTATCTGTTTTATTCTTCTTCTTCCCTTTCTTCTTACCACCGGTTTTTGATTTAGCTGTAGATGACTCTACAACATGAATATCGACGGAAAGTTCCGCAAAAGAATCTCCTGTGGGGAATCTGGCAAGGTTATGATAGGAGAAGAATTCTTGGAAGACTTCTTCTTACTTTTGGTATTAATCGTACCAATCATACCATCAGCGGCATGAGACCCTAAAGGAGCACCAGCGATTTGATTTTGTTTGGGTAGATCGGGGATTTTCTCGTGTAACGTACCCGACTGAGTATAAACTAAGTCAAGGTACTATGCTTGAGCAATTACTTGCTCCTCAATAACGACTCCGGCCTTAGATACATCCTCAGTGATCTTGGGCAGTAAAGATTTTACAAACCATTCAGCTAAGATCTGATCCGGGATAAAAACTTTCACTAAACGTCGTCAACGTCTCCATTCATGGATATAATCTGAAATGTAAGTGGACGTTGACTGCTTTAACGAAGTTAATAATTCCGTGCCATTGTCATATCTAACCAGCAACTGAAAATGAGTTAAAAACGAAGTAGCTAACTGACTAAAGTTATAAAAGTGGCTCGCGGTAACTCAATGTACCACTTCGCCGCAAGACCAATTAGAGTGCACTGGAAAAGTCGTAAACGAATTGAATAATATGAAATGGAATTAGACGCACACCAGAGGTGATAAGTCATCACATGGTTCAACGGGTCCTCTCCTGGATTACCTTCGAACTTAGGAATATCACTGGGCAACTTATGCGGCATTGGCGGCCAATACTAAAGATAGTTAATTGGATCATTCGTAAGGCACGTCAAGTCAAGCAAGTCCAAAGTTGCGATAAACGGTAACTAAAGATTAGGGTCCCTAAAACTCTAGGTCTGCAGACCAGCCCCAGGAGGAGGATATCCAAGATAACTAGGAATTGGAATCGCACTTGGGATATTTTGGCCTCCTAGAAAACCAGGATTAACCGGACCATACTGGGGTTGCTGAGGTTGTTGATATGTATACCCAAAGTACGATTGATACTGATAGGTTGGTTGCTACATAGCAGGACCATATTGGTACTGTCCTTGGTACGGTTGTTGATTATACTGAGGTTGAGTGGTGACAACCGTACTCCCTACAGGCATCTGAACCAAAGTGTGGACCATGGGTCCAAACTGAGGTAAACATGTCTGAGGAATAGATACAGGGAGAGTAGAAACCGGAGCTGTCGATACTCCAGAAGAAAGTGGGGTAGATGCAGCAGATGTTGCAGTAGTCGCATCAGACGTTTGAGGCGGAGTATGAGGTGTACTAGGCCCAGACTGAGAAACTACAGAAGGTGCAAAAGTTTGAACAGTAGACTGGACAGGTTGCTGGGATGAACCAGAAATCAAGGGTTGTCCAGTTTGAGATGACAACTGCACATTCGGTTGCAAGACCTGTTGGGATTGAGATGGATCCCACACTAAATTCATTTCGGGGTATGGACCCATAACAGGTTGAGGATATTGAGGACCATAACCGAGTTGAGGGTAGGTTTGATAATATGATTGACCCGAAGGTGGTTGGTAACCTTGAGCTGGGTACTGACCTTGGGGTTGATAACCCTGAGGCACGTACTGATACTGGGGTTGACCTTGAGGTACATATTGATATTGAGGTTGACCCTGAGGTACATATTGATACTGAGGTTGACCTTGAGGTACATACTGAGTCTAGGGTTGACCTTGAGGAATGTACTGTCCTGTAGGTATGTACTATCCTTGAGGTTGTCCCCCAGGCGCAAACTGAGTACCTTGAGGTTGCCCCCCAGGCATATACTGGGTACCTTGAGGTTGCCCCCCAGGCACATACTAGGTACCTTGAGGTTGCCCCCCAGGCGGATACTGGCCACCTTGTGGTTGAGGATTGGGAATAGAACTTGACATCATGAGGATATCTTCTACACTCAACAGTTTACTACCATTACTTCCAGTTAATAACTTTTGTTCAATAGGTTGAGGAGATGCTCCCGAAAAAGTACCAGACATGGACTGATACCCAACGGGAACAGAAGGACCACCATACAAAAAGGCCTCCGGAGATTGGGAAAACATGGATGACTACTTAGACATATTCAATGGAGAATAGTAACCTCCAGGTGTTGGGTGATAAGAAATATGAGGTGGTGAAAAACTTAGTCCCGGGTTTTCCAAAAAATTAGTTAATGAAAGATACCAAGCACTGCTCCTAGGTGGACTGTAAAAGATTGATTCACACTCCCTAAGGTCTAAGATAGGTTGATATTCTGGAAAAGGAATGCCTTCTTCATTTTCTGAAATAGCAAGTTCTTCAATAGCTATAAGTCCAGAAGGAAGATCTTGGGTAATTATTGTTTCTACCCTAGGTGAACTAGGACCACTAGAAGCTGGAGAAGCAAACTCTGATATTGGAGTAGTAGCAATTTCAGATTCGGGTTCAGATATTTCAGGTTCTTCACCTATATCACTAGTAGATGCAACACTACCAGTAACTTCTGAAATGGATACAGGCTGCGGATTATAATCTGCCTCTAACGGTTAAGAATCAGGATGTACTATCAAAGAAGATTCTCCTTCTTCAGGTGACCCAATTCTAATGTCTCTAGGAGTTACGAGGACTTTCAAGCCTTCAAGCTGGCTCGGTACTTCCTCAAGAGGTTGGCCCCGAAGTCTATGGGACTTCCTTAGTAACTCAGCCACATTTACAAACTCAGGAGATTGGCCCCGGAGTCTACAGGACTGCCTTGGTAATTCAGCCACAGTTAAAGAATTTTAACTACTTCACACGCAAACAAAGTAAAATCTCAATGAAAACCACCTAAAGCCTCTAAAGAACCAATCAAATTGAATCACACGCCTAAAGAATCTAGGAGATCAATCACACACAAACAGTAACTTTCCATACTGAAAACACTAGTTGGTGATGAAATCCAACGTCGCAGAGTTCGATACAGAAATAGCAGTTGGAACAGTTACCTCAGCAACCTGCTTAATGAATATACTGGCACAAGTTTCTCCACTTAACCTCTCGAGTGAAGAGAACCCCCCAGAAAATCCAAGTGAGTCTAGCCGACATCTGCTCCAGGTACATTGGGATCTTCCCGCCACCGTCACCTTAGGAAGAATCCTATAGAATATGGTCACTATGCTTACCAACAGAAACAAATATACCTGGGGGAACAGTCTACGATCTGATACGCACACAAGGGCAGAGTAACAAGCTCAATCCCCTTGAAGGCTCATTGACATAAACCAAGGTTTACCAACAAGTGACCCCAAGCTCCTCGACAATGGTTAATCCAAGGTTTACCATTTTTAATACGTGAATATCTGGCGTCATTCCCAATGAGGAAGGATTGATTCCCACACTGGTTCGGACACGATCTCGTGCTTCTCCTTAAGAGGATCTTTTCCAGAGCATAGATGCAACCAATGGATTTCTCTCCTTACCGCCAAGATACAGCTACTTGTTTGTTTTACTATCTTGAAGAGTTAAGTACTCCCTACTCCAAGACACTAGCCTAAGCTATGTTGGTGTAATAGAGCCCTAGAAATAAAAAGATTTCTAGATTAATTTTACTTTAAGCATTATGTTTATTGGTTTTTTATTAAGTCAAGAGGTGTGGAGATGAAACTCGTGGTGTGAAGACTCGACTTAAAATCACTAAAAAGATGCACTTAAGATGATCAAACAATCTTTTCTCTTCAATGAACTTATGGCTAGGAAAGAGTTTGAGAATGCAAATGCGTGTAAACACAAATCTCTCTTAACAAACAAATTTAAAGAAGGGGTTTTGTTCCAATGCACTCAAAACGAGACAACTAGTTATTTGCACAAGAATTTCCTTTTTCATTCAAACGCTCAAATGCTACCAAAACAAACTTTTTCAAAAGAGCTTTTTGTATTTTTATAATAACACTCAAAACTATGATTAAAGCAAATCTTGAGAAAACTATGAATAAAGCAAATCTTAAGCTCTACAAACTATAAAAAACTACTTGAAGTAAAAGCTTACAAAATATTTTTTGTCTTTTCAAGGATGTTTTACTTGGCAATAAGCAAACCAAGGACTAACTTGTCCAGAATCACAAATCAGTCAAAAAACAAGCAAACTTTTGTTCTTTTTTGTAAAAGTGAAATCCAAACTTTTAACACAAGTTTTTCGAAATTTTGGAAAGAGAAAACTCAAGATGGATTCCTCAACAAAGGTTGATTTTACAAAAGGTCAGACTCATAAGAAGTCCAATAAAAACCAAGGTGATCTGAGGCTTCTATGCTTCTAAGCTCTAAGCTACTACACGACCAAAACGAAAATCAAGACCGGCAACCAAAACTTCTAGGAATTTCACCTAAAAGCCTAACACCAATGAAATTAGACCAAGGAAAGCTTTTGACAAGTCACAAGCGGGTCTGGGCAGAGGATAACAATACCTAAACCAAGATAAAACTAATTAAAAGAGGAAAAATCGAGTTTTTCACAAATTTAACAGGTCTGCAGGCTCAGAGTTTGCACAGGTGCATGCACGCTCTACGTGCAAAGTAAACATGCATAGAGGTACACACTATAATACAAGCACAGGGTGTGGACTTCTCCTAAAGTTATGAAAAGTCAAAATAAACCTAGATCCACTAAATCCACCCAATTCCACACACAACAAGCCAAAAATAGAAACAAAAAGGCAAGTTTCTCAGGTCAAAGAAAAACAAGGAAAACAATCAAGTCCCCAGTGGAGTCGCCATTTTGTCACGCGGAATGAGTCGAGGTTGCGGACAAGATCGACCTTCCTAGTATCTACAGATATCTAGTGACAAGGAAGCCAATCAAAAACTATCTTTCTCTAAATACGCAATTAAAAACAAAGGCAAACAAGTGTTTTAGGCCTACCTTGGGTCCAATGCAAGTTTGTGGAAGCCTCGCTCCCTCGCTCCAAATGAGCTTCCTTGAAGTGTAATTCTACAAACACAGACAAGCAAACCAAATTAAATAGCACCTGAAAAGCCGATATCATAAAGCATATTCATCATAATGATCAAGGAGATTATGAAACAAATCACATAAGACAATTTGTTGAAAAAAATGCATCTGATTGTATTAATTCAAATGAAGAAGAACTTTATAACCTGTGCCTTGATGTTATACAAGCTCCTCCCAGGGTCCGACAAGAAGTCTCCTCTACTTTGACAAGTTTCACTCACTTCCCAATGAAACCAAAAGGTATGTAATCTCTCCTCTCAAGTTTAACTAGGAAGTCCCAATTCCATCAGCATTTACCCTCAAAATGTTCAACTTCTAACCTCTCCAGCAACTGACCCAGTGCCTTAATTATAGTGCAATGGAGGGAAGTTACTAGGTCCTCCTTCAAAGGAATAAAGCCCTCCTTCAAAGGGATAGCTCCCCCTATCAAGGGATTAGCTCCTTCTCTTTTGGGATGCATGAACCACCTTGGAGCGAACAATCCACATCAAAATCCTTCTAGAAGCATCTAGAATTGACCCAAAAGTGAGTTTTTTAGGATAAACTTGCGCCTTTTTTACTTTTACAGGGGTACGCACCCACCCCTTTACAGACAGAGTGTGCAGGTAAGCAGGTAATATGAACAAAGGGTGCGGGTCCACAGGTAAAAGTAGGAGAAAGTGCGGAACCAGAGTAATATTGATTTTCAATGTCTTTCTCTCATTTGCAAAGCTTGACATGAAGAGCTAAGGTCTGAGACTTGCTTAGGAGGCTAGTATAAGTGATGATAGACCCATACTGCCTGCAAATAATCATGGTGACGATATTTTTGTGTAACACTAAAGTATGGTTAGCCAAGAAATAAGATGGAAGAAACGACCCGCATGATCATTTGGAAAAGTGGACTAAAGTCTACAGAACAGAACCGTAGCCAGAGTGGGTGCACTTATTTTGTCACACTCTAGATATAATCCCCACGAATTTGTATCTAGAAACGGAGGTCTGCCATGGCACTGCAGAGTGGGATATCTTAAGAGAGGGATTCTTGATGACCTTCATCTTTGAAGATGGGTTAGAAAGCATTGATGAAGCCTTGCAGGAGGTTAAGGCAACAATCTTTAGAATTCAATAGGATCCTTTGGAATTAGTTCAACCAAATTGTAGTACCCAGTTGTGCCATGCACTGGACGGTTATAATATGATTATTGAAGGGGAGGGTGAGGATCCATGAAATGTCAATATTCCAGAAGTTGAGGGCCACCGTGAAGTCAAAGGTCTGTAGATAGAAAACCCAAATATCACCACGCCATTGAAAACTAGAGAAGTAAACATTGGTACTGAAGTAGAGCCAAAATTTGTGAAGATCGAAGATTATTGGGATGATGCAATAGTGGATAAAGTTTTTGAGTTACTCCGCAAGTACCAAGATATTTTTCCTACAAAATTTTCAGACTTGAAAGGCATCATAGGCAATTTGGGTGTGATGAAAATAACTTTGAAACCGGGCGTGAAGCCTGCCAAGCAAAGGCCATATCACCTTAATCCAAAATATAAGGAAAAGGTCCACTTGGAGTTGGACAAGATGCTTGAGGTAAGCATTATCAAACCTGTCGAGGAATCCTATTGGGTGAGCCCAATGGTGGTCCAAGAAAATAAATAGAAGAGAGAAATACGGATTTGCGTAGATCTTTAGAAACTTAATGATGCCTGCGTCCATGATCCTTTTCTGAGACCATTTTCTAATGAGGTATTGGACAATGTTGGAGGAAAAGAGGCCTATTCATTCACTGATGGGTTCTCTAGATACCATCATATTAAGATCATGCCAAAAGACAAGAGTAAAACAACCTTCATGATGAAATGGGGGTGTTTTCATTACATGGTCATACCATTCGGACTCAAGAATGGGTCATCGATATTCTCTTGCGTAGTCATCGCGGAGTTCAAATAATTCATTCAAAAATTATTGGGGGTGTATTTTGATGAGTGGATAGTGTTTGGGTTAGTAAAGTGCCATATAGCTAGTCTACGCCTAATGTTGGATAAGTGTTGAATATACTAGATTACACTAAACCTTAAGAAGTGCATGTTTTGTGTCCCCTTTGGGATTCTACTAGGTCATGTGATTTGAAAGCAAGGACTAATGGTGGACCCTAAAAAGATCATCGTAATAATTAATTTGGAGGCCTTGAGGAGTGTCAAACAGCTGCATGCAATACTAGGCCATATTGGATATTATCGAAAGTTCATTAAAGCATATGCTCAAATTACCGCACATATGGAGAAATTGCTGAAGAAGGACGCTACATTATGTTGGGATGCAGAATTTTAGCACAATATGGATGTCTTGAAGGAAAATATGGTCACTGTGCCAATCTTGGTCTTCCTAGATTGGAAGAAGGAATTCCTTGTACATGTTGACACCTCATGTATTGCCTTGGGAGCAACACTGACACAGGCCAGTGAAGGCGAGATGGATCACCCTATAGAATTTACAAGAAGAAAGTTATCAAAGGTTGAGAAGAATTACTCAACGACAGAGCATGAGGGATTGGCTATGGTGTACACACTCCAAAAATTCAAACACTATATTTTGGGAGGACATTTCAAGATGTACACAGACCATTATGCCTTGAAGTACCTAGTCAATAAGCCTATGTTGGGGGGGAAGATATGCAGATGGTTGTTGTTGTTTCAAGAATATGACTTTGAGGTCATTAGGAAGCCAAGAAGGTTGAATGCAAGACCTAACCATTTTTCGTGCATTGAAACAGGGGAGGATCCTACTAATTTGGAGGAAGGACTTCCCAACGCACATCTCTTCGTGGTGCACGTAGCAGATAACTATTTTGTAGATATTATCCACTTTTTAACTATAGGGACAGCTCCAGAAGGATACATCGGCCAACAAAAGAAAGAGTTAGTAGTGCGCGTGGCAAACCTCTCAGTAATTGCAAGACATTTATATAAGATGGGTTCAGACGAGATTCTCCAACGATATGTGGCCAATTTTGAAAGAAACAACATCCTTGCGAAGGCTCATGGAGGGGCTGCAGGAGGAAATTATGTAAGAAAAGTAAGGGTGAAAAATATTTTGTGCACAGGGTTCTGGTGGCCTACGGTGAAAAAAGATTCTAAAGAATATTGTAGGGCATGCAATGCATGTCAGAGAATGGGCAGATCATCATCGAGGGATGAGCTTCCATTAAAACCTCAGGTGTCATTGCAGCCATTTGAGAAATGGGTAATTGACTTTGTAGGACTGATTTAGACTCTAGGCAAGAAGACGGGGGCACACTATATCATCACCGCGATAGAATATCTGATCAGATGGGTGGAGGCACAAACGATGAAGGATTATACAGGGGCCACAACATCAAAGTTCTTGTTTGAATATGTGTTAACCATGTTTGGCTGCCCAAAACTGTTGGTGAGTGATTGTGGTATGCACTTCCTTAATGAAATGATCAGTGCACTGATAGAAGAGTTCTAGGTGTATCATCAGAAGAGTACGCCATATCATCCTCAAGCTAATGGAATAGTTGAGGCCTTCAACAAAATTTTGGAGAACGCGCTAACAAAGATTTGCAACGCACATCGAAATGATTGGAACGTGCACGTGCTAGTAGTGTTATGGGAATATAGGACTACTTGCAAAAAGCTAATAGGTCAGAGACCTTTTCATTTGGTCTACGGTGTAGATGCTATGATGCCTATTGAATATATCATGCCTAGTCTACACATAGCGGCTTTCACAGGAATAGCAGACTACGGAGCTTTGGAAGAATGGCTCACGCAACTAGAAGATCTCGAAGAAGATAGATTCTTTGCTAGATTCCATCAACAAGACCAAAAGGAATGAGAAAAGGCTTGGCATAATCACCACATCAAGTTGTGCACATTCAAGGTAAATGACTTTCTTTTATTATATGATAGTAAGTTCGCTAAATTTCTAGGGAAGGTTTAAGATGCACTCGTTGGGGCCATATGTCATCAAAGAAATCACAGATGGGGGTACGGTTCAGCTCGCAAAGCTAAATGGAGGAATTTTTCCGGGAAGGGTGAATGGAAGCCAGTTGAAGTCGTATGCAGGAGATCTATATCAATGACTACATGATGGCATGACAGTCTTAGTACTCCAGGCAGCTACAAGGGAGCACAAGACTATAAACTACGCTGATTGGTTTTGGGGACTACAACAAGGGGACTGAGAAAAAATGGGTGATGTCACCGTACTAGAAGTCACATGAAGAGAGCTGCGCTATGGAGGGATACACTGCACAGCACAACCAGAAAATGACCCTTAGAGTCAATGTTCATGATTTGATAGCTAGGAGATAGTTAAGAGGAGCAGGTGGGTAGAATTTAAGGCTGAAATATTTGGAGATCTGCCACCAAATCAGCACTAATGGATGAATTTTGGGTGGAACAGTTGGATTTGAATTCAAATTCCCCTTTTGAGTTGTTTTTTCTGTCTCTTATCAATCATAAGTTCTTTGAGGATTTTTCCGCTAGCTCTGTGCTTGATAATCTACCCAAGCAAACCTAACAATTCATTTGTAGCACTATGTCAGGACTAGGTCCCATTGAGATTGCAAGCACCGGAGGAATTGTTGCCTCCGAAGGAGCAACTCCAGAGGTTGTGAACATGGAGGCTCTAGATCCTATGCCTATGGCACTGAGGTCACCTAGGCCAAAGCCTACACCAGTGCGTGAGGCCCAAAATCCAAATAAAGATGAGCAGAAATGGTCGGTACCAGTGCACGAGTCACCTAGAAAGCATTATACTACCCAGGCAGAGAAGAAGGATAAGCAAACCGAGAAGGTTGTAGATTTAGAGGCTAAAGAGAGCACTGAAGATATAGATGTTGAGGGTGTAGGTCCCTCTTTTAAAGATGGAAGATTGGGACCTGTCTGACCATGAGAGCTTCCCCCACCTCACGATGGAGAATTATATGAAGCGAGTATATTACAAAGACTCAAGTGTCACTAAGTTGGAGTCAGTTCAATGGATCCGTGGAGTAGAGCAATTCAAGTTGTTGAACTTGTTGTGGGTTCCCCATTACCATCACTCCAACATTAATACCACCTATATACAGCAGCTATTGACTCTGGTGCATGATGTATTTTTATGGCTTGGCATGCCCATCCCCATCACAGACATGCTCATTCATCAGATAACGATCCTGCCACATGAAGGCTTGAATCTGGCCAAGGAGTTTGGCAGAAACACAAGCGAGCGAGACTTGGCAGAGAAAATGAAGAAGAAATTTGAGCTTCTCAAGAAGTCGCACAGGTACTCCATAACATCCATCAATGACCTCGTGGTAAAAATTTCCACCTAGATACTAGCCTGCAAGGTTATGAGGAAATTCTGCACGAACAACATTTTGGCATTGATGGTATCATTAGCTGCACAATGTGCGAAGGGAGTGTAGTTTAACTAGTTACGTTATTTATCTGGCAAGTTCCTTGTGAATTGTCATGAGGCTCAATATGAGAGGAAGACCTTCCACTATGTGTGGTTACTACTCTCCATTGTGCTAGTTGCTTCGGAGCTGCCAGAGGATAGCTAGTTCCCTCCATTGAAGGCAGGATTGCTGGAGGCTGACTAGTTTTCCTCCCTTTGGGCCATGAAGGACCCCATGTGGGTCATCGAAATGAAGATTTTTTGGGTTTTGATGGAGGTGGGCATCCTTGTGGTCGTCAACCAATGCCCACGGTTTTCCCCAACCATGTATGAATAGTTGTCAAAATATGTGGAATTCAAGGCAGACTTCCACCACATTTATATTTGGCTGCAGAAGGACCCGCAGCAAAAGTGGTTCGATCTACCATTTCTCGCCACAGATGATGCAATTCAAGAAGTAATTAAGTGTTGGCAAGAAGATTGGAACTCTCCGTCCAACTTAGCCATGGGTACCAGTAAGGGGTGGGGAGCTCAACATAGAAAAACTGGAAGGATGTAGTGAAACAAAAAGTGTAGAAGTTGGCCACGCAACGAAAGAAGGAGGCTGAGGAGAAGACCCAAATGGAAAAGGAGTGCATTGCAAAACAATAGGCTGAACAAGAACAACACAACTCTGAGCACAATTATAAATCCCCTTCGCCTAAAACCAAGGAGGAAGAGCAGTCAACGTAGGGTGGTGGATATGATGAGGGGCAGACCACCCCATTTTGGGTAAAGAGGTGAAGGGTCCTGGAAGAAGAAAAAGGTGACTAAACCACCATTGGATCCCATTACGCTGACAAAGGGAAACCTCGACGAGATTGACGAAAAAGTGCACGACACTACCTTCGAACTATTGCAGCAATTCGAGAAACATTATATGCAGTCATTGGGTAATGTTCAGAAGGATCTACGTGAACTACAGATCTAGACTAGAAAGATATAGGTGGGTGCAGGTCAGGTGAGCGCCGCACAGATGAGCCCGGCACCGGGGACAAGTCAAGCTACAGAGCTGGTCAAGATAGTGGATCTCAAGACAGTCGTGCTACCAGAAGGGTCCCTGAGCATGGATTTGGTTGATGATAAGATCATCGTTAGCACCATAAATAACATCAACCTCAATATTGCAACGCTCCCTAACAAGTATCTTCATGCACTTCAGACATGCATAACAACAGAATTGAGAGCGTGGGAGTAGCACACTCTTAGCTTAATAAGTGACTATCAAGTGAACAATGAGAAAATGTTCGCTGAGAAGATAGAGACCTTGAAGGCAAGGGAAATGATCCAAGTGCAGAGTGCCCAGCTGGCAGCCGTGGTTGTAGAGGCATGTAGGACAATGTCGGAGTTGCACATACCTTAGGAGGCACCGCTCGAGGCCAAGATCTGGAAGCTAGCTAGAGGCATCCGCGATGCAAAGGCAGAAGTGGAAAGAGTTCAATTTAAACTCAAAATGAAAATCACAGAACTAGAGCTTAATTCACAGCCTTCGACTCCACCCGAAGTTAAGGAACAACGCAGAGCTTCCATCAAGGAAGGGATGGCTACTGTGGATGCCACAGTCATGGATTGCACAACATTGTTTGAATAGGCCATGGAGTTGGTGAAAACCATGCAGGAAGATCCCAACCTACAATGATTGAATATAGAGATCTGTGAACTCCAGAAACAGTATGACGAGGTTAGGGCAACCGCGCGCTTTATTCCTACAACACAGTGCCTCCCAAATTGTAGGAGTGGAAGCAACTTCATGCACAATTGGAAGCAGCACAGAAAAAGGAAGCACTACTTAAGGCTAGGTTGGATCCTTGGTTGCAAGAGGCCTACCAAGTCTCCACCAACATCTAGGAAAAACTGATGAACTTGCAGCTCACACAACAGAAGATCAAGAAGGTTGGCGAAGGACGAGCCACAAAGCAGCTAGTTGAACAAGTGAAGCAGGCAGCCACGCAGAGTGCCACTGAAGAAGTAGTTTTGTAGGTGTAGATGGGGGATCTTCACAGCAAGATCACTGCGCCAACTGAGTGACTCGAGGGAAAGTCATGACCTTTGTGTTAGGGGCCTGTGAAAAGCCCAAGTTTTGATGTAAAAATATGTAACATCTCTGCAAATTGTGGATGTGGAGTGCGTAGCTAGTCAAGCGTCAAAAAGGATTTTACCCTTGTTTATGTAAAGTTGAGTCAGTTTTCGAGATCTACCCATGGTCCATAGACCATCGGATTGAATAAATAGGTGTGTCTTAGAGAATCTAAGGTAGATCTATGTCTTCATTTATGGGTACAACGAAAGGAGTCTAGTGAGTTAGCGCAGAGAAGTAAGTCTTAGAGGGGGAAAAGGCTTTGTAGATGAGTGCACAGAGGCCTAGAGTAGTGTCCATAGCTAAGGGTGTGGACCCCTACAGCTGAGTGCACAGGGAAGTTTTGAGTTTTTAAACCAATACTGAAGATCAATAAAGAAGATTGTTGTAGAAATTCCTATATTTTATCTCTTTATTTCTGTTATGTATTATTGTGATATCTGATGTGATGAAAAGATGTATTTGTGAAATAATGATGTATTGATGTGCGAATTTACTTGATCTATCTTATTACCTGAACGCAATAAATGTTAAGTGATTACGTGAATTTGATAACACTTTCTGTTAAGTTTATTGGGCACTTAAAAAGATCTGAGTAAATACTAATCTAAGGTCAATCTAAGGTGTACATAAGTGGCCAACTCAGCTGTCTAGGGTACACAAAAGACAAGCGTAGACCTTCGCTAAGGTCTAAAGGCCTAGTGAAGGGAATTGCAGTACCAAGCCCTAAGGTCTTATAGATCTGCCCAAAGGTAGATCTAGGACGCAAAACAACATCCCACTAATGTCCGGATGGGGAAACTTGGTTCCAGCATCCCCCCATATTACTTCAGGTGAGACTTCAGTCCATGCTATGAAGGTTGATTCTGAAAGGGCTAGTAGTGTGTGTTTTTGTTTGGCACAACTAACTCTGAACCTGGTTCAGCACCCACTAAGCCAAGATTTCCTCATTGTCATTAGATTCTAGGTTGAGACTGAGCTCCCCGATGTGATTTCAGGTTAAGTTGTGCACCCTGATGTCATTCTAGATTGAGATAACCTCTTTGATGTCAAATTATTCTTTTAGATTCAAGAGTGTTCAACACATGAGTAGAGAAAAGTAAGAGATAATAAGGGATAAGCATAGATGATTTGAGATGATAAATGTCAACATTTGATAACGAGATACTTCAGATAGGGAATGATTTGATGATAGGATACTTTTGATGATTACATGACACAATTGGAATTTCTCCCTAGCTGAGAGGGAGTGTTAATTCGGTAGTTCAGTGAAAAATTCCAATCATGGGAATAGATTCCTCTTTTCAAGAGGACCAATTTTGACTATTGAAGTTCTCAATTTGGACAAGGGAAAGTGTATTTTTGAAGTAAATCCCACATGTGCACAAAAGGATAGGTTGACCCTAAAAGGAAATTAGACGCCCTTAGAAGCCTATAAATACAAGTGACCTCAAACTCATTTGGATACCACCAAGAATCTTCTTCTTCTCTTCTTCATTGATTGGTTCTCACAAGTCTAAATATGGGTAGCGTTGATTGGTTCGTAGAAGACTAAAATTGTAGGGTCCAAAGCTTGTACGTAGGTTTAGGGTTTTGGTTTCAAATCATAGGCTTGAAACAAGATATTTTTTGTTACAACTATAGGCATATAAGCTCATGAGTATGGTTAGAGGGTTCCAACCCCATGCACATCTCTCTCTATGCAATTGGAACCTATGGTTTCATTTTTAAAGTTAACCACAATGTTTGATAGTTCATCATAGGCGTTTGAATCAGAGTTTTTATTATTAGCATTTGGATTCATATCTTGGATGTTTTTTAGTTGATTTTGCTGAACCGTTATGTGGTTGAAGACATGGATCATTGTACTCTCTCTTTACTGACTTATTCAATGAAAATCTAATAAGAAGAAAAACTTGAAGCGGTTTTCCCCATAATCAGTGTTTTCCCTAGTCTTCAACCAATCCTGGTGTCTATATGTGTGAATACTTTTCTTATATTGTTCCTATTAGTGCCTGGATCTACCTCAGGCTTAGGAAGGCACGTCTAGGGTAACATCAAACCACGCTTAACCTGGTAGCTAGCCCTACCAGGTCGGGAGAGGGATCTCTCCTTGTCAATCTCAATGAAAATATATCAAGGAGGGCTTGACATGGTTGGTATGAATACTAATTTTAGGCTAAGTATATGCTTAGAGGATTTTGATTGATTTTAATGGTTGGTTTCTGGATCAGATGGGGAAGGCAACTTTGGGTCTGGAAATCAACACAGATTTGCAGAGGTTTCTGTGGGGCGAGGTAGGCAAGTGTTTTAGCACTTTGAAATGAGTGTAATGGTGAGTCTAAAGACTGGTGAGGAGCTGGAGAGGGAATGCAAGTGTCATGAGTCCTCTTCAGACAGTAGAAAACATGTAAAACTAAATAAACCCTAAGGCAAAGCATTGAAACACCAATGGATTCTACCTTTTACACTTGATTCATTTAGTTATGTAGAATAAGAGAGATGATGGCACACATAAACATAAGATCAACTGAATTACAGAGAAGAAAAAAATGCTAATTCACATTACCACAAGAATCCAACAAAATGCTGCAAACCCTGGTTTATTTCCTTGCCAAACTGCAGAAGTCATGTACAATAGTGCTCAATGCATCCACAAGAGTCCAACCTTGACAAATGACTAAGAAAGTACAAGATATAGGCATCAAACCACCCATGATAGCCATTAGGGGTTGAATCCATGATTCAAGGAGCTGTTTCAACAAGATCTAAACTAAGAACTGAAAAATAGGCAGTGGAACAGCGTGCCTCTAAAACTATGGAAACTGATTCATTCAGCTCAAAACCACCTAAAACTGACGTATCTACCTCCTTAAGTCATTTTTCATCATTTTTACATTATAGTACATTAATTTACATCATGAATTTTACCATGAGAGAAGAAAAGTCAAACTGATAGAGAACTAGGCGAAGATTTGAGTTTTTAAGCAAAATTGGCAAAATTTTGCCTGATGCGCAGCGCCATTTGTCTAATGTGTAGCACCTGCTTGATGCGTAGCACACTGCCTCTGATGCACAACACCTGCCTAATGCACAGCGCACTACCTTTGATATGCAGTGCCTACCTAATGCGCAATGCACTGCCTCTGATGCGCAGCACCAGGCAAGTTTGCTTGGAAAATAGGGTTTTTAACTTCCTTTGCTCAATTTGCCTCCAAATCGCAATTTTTTTCTATCCAAGGGTATCTTGCACAATGAAATGATAAAGAGGACCCCTTTCACTTTAAATATGAATGAATTTTAAATTTTTACTCATCTCAAACCCACTTTTCAAATGTTAAAGTCACTTTTGGTCTTGAACTTTGTTTTTCCATTGAAATTGACTTTTGTTAATCATTTGATAAACTAATGCATTGATGCTTGTGTTTTTGTCTGCAGTGGTTTGAGTTGGCAAGATGAGCTAGGACAACAGCTCTGAACTTATTACATATAGAAAAAATTGAAATTACATAAAAAATCTATACATAGGAATAAAAACATTGTTTTTACCTCAAAACAGAGTTTTGAGGTAAAAATCATTTATTGTGCATATCATCATTGAAATTTTGATTTTGTGAACTTATTGTACCTCCTCATGTGTCTGCTGACCTTTTATTGAGTTTTCAATGACTATGGTGGCAAACCCTAGACTTAGTGAAACCTAAAACCCTAAAAAGGGCTTTTTGCAAATGAAATGACATAAAATGACAGTAAATGACCTAAGCATGTGAAAATAGGCTAGTAGGTAAATGGCATGAGGGAAATTGACAATGAACCACTACCATCAGTTGATCCATGACCTAATGGAATGCAACTGATCGAATGGGACACCTACTATGCATGCAAAAAGAGAAATTTGATCACTGATGGAGGGATGAAGATACTGACACTAACAGTTACTTTATGTTTCACTACATTGGTGATGATATTATTCTTTCGATATAACTGCATGTGTTGTTGAATAATGTTGTAAATTTGAATTGTGATATGATGTCGTGGGATAAATTCAATATGTAAATGAAGAAATGCAATTATATAAAGCAAAGAACAATATACCCTAAGAAAAATTAACATGCATAAAGGTTTGGGATGGAAATCTCCCTCTGGTTCTACCTATAACACAAACCAATCAATTACATGATCAATATCTTGCATATATATTTTACGCAATAAAACATGGAAAATATCATTTACTCTAATTGATGGAGACAAAGCTAGTCTGTATGCCACCGACCCCATTCTTTTGAGCACTTCAAATGGCCCACAAAACCATGGTACCAACTTGGTGCACAATCAAAATTTCAAACAAATCTTCTTGGCTCTCACTCGTAGTAATACATATTCCCCTACTTGGAACTCTTTGTGCACTCTATGTTGGTCCGCATAGCTTTTATGTTTGTTCTGTGCCACATTTAAATTTCTTCTGATGGCTCGCATTCCCTGCTCCATGTCTTTAGACATATCGTGCCCAATGATGACCTTATTCACTAGATCACTCTAGTTGATAGGAGTGTTAAAATTCCTCCCCTAAAGCACTTCAAATGGGCTCATTTTCAACAATTATTGATACCCATTATTGTATGAAAATTCCACAAGTGGAAGGTACTCTTCCCACTTCATATATTGGTGCATTACATACATTCTTAGCATGTCTTCAAGAATTATCTTCGTTTTCTCCATTTTCCCATCAGTCTAAGGATTGTATGTTGTGTTGAATGCTAACTCAATTCCCAAGCCAGTAAATAATTCTCTCCAAAATTATGAAGTCAATTTGACATCTCTATTTGAGATAATTTATTGGGTATTCCATGTAGTATTAAGATTTCCTTTATGAAAATTGTGCCCCCTCACTAGCTGAATCTGTAGATTTAACAGTGTCAAAGTAAGCCATCTTTATCAACTAGTCTACCACTACCATGATTGCATCATGTTTTTTTGGTGTCTTGGGCATCCCTGTAATAAAATCCATGGAAATCGTTCCCACTTCCAGTTCAAAACATGAATGGGTTGTAATAAACCAGTTGGGTGCTTATACTCAACATTTACTTGTTGGTATTTTATGCATTTGGAGATAAAATTTGCTAGTTCCCTTTTTAAATCATACTAGAAATAAAATTTCTTGATGGTTGTCAACATCTTTTGGTAACCCGAGTGGCCAGAATACGACTTGGCATGAAACTCTTTTAATATGAGTTTCTTCAAGTCATTCTTATTTGGTACATAAATTATGCTTTGAATTTAACATCAGAAAAATTTTGAGTTATAAAATGGGCCCCCTAAGGAATATTATAAAATAATAGTGGAAACAATAAAATCAGATTAGATTACATCATCAAATTTTTGAGGGAAAAAATAAAAAAACTACTTTTTCAACTCGTATTTTCAACATAACTCCCTATGATTTTACTCAAATTTCAAGTGGGAGCACACATTGTATGGAAAAATTAATTCCTCATCCAAGGAGTACCCATGTTGCATACTTTTGATGGACCCTGCTACACGAAAAAAGAGAAATACATGAAAAAACGTTATTGCAATCACATTTTTCATGTATTTCTTATTTTTCATGTAGCAGGGTCCATCAAAAGTATGCAACATTTGTACTTATTAGATGAAGAATTAAATTATGCATCCAACGAGTGTTACCACTAGATTTTAGAGTAAAAATGTAGGGAGATAAGTCTAAAATATGAGTTGAAAAACTAGTTTTTGCTTTTTTTATTTTCTATTTTCTTTTAATTCTTTTACTCCAAATATGGTGAATCATCCCCCATGGTTGAGATCATCATCTTGAATCCTATTGGTTCTTATAAACTTTATTTTGGTATTACATTTGTGTTTTGAGACCCATTTTAGACCTCAAAATATCTCTAATGTCAATCCTTTTCTGTAATGAAATAGTCCTTATGTTCATTGCCTTGACAACCTTGTTGTATCTTCTCTTTGAATTTTTGATACTTTTCGTCTTACTACCCGACATTTTTTATATTTTCTTCAAGATCGGTTCCATAGGAACTTATGGATGCTAAGTGGTTTAATTTCACCCTCATGTTGAGTGCATCAGACATAGTTTGTTCTCCTTGCCATTTATATATTTAATTTCAAAGTCAAAACTCATTAAGCATAAACAAACATCTAGCTTGCCTTGCATTTTGAAAGGGTTTCTCCAATAAATAGTTCATCCCTCCATGATCAATCATCAAAGTGAATTTTCTAACAAGGAAGTAGTGTCTCCAAGTAAACAATAACTTGAGCGGGTTCACCCCAGAATGTGTTTGCCACTTTTTCTTCATCCATCATGGCCCTGGCCATATCCTGAATGGTTTTATTATATCATTCAACAACTCCATTCTATTGAAGGGTTCTTGCAATAGAGTATTGTCTCCTAATATCATGTTCTTCATAGAAATTTTCAAACTCCCTTGAAGTGAACTCAACTCCCTTATCTAACTGCAGGCACTTGATTTTAGATCATTTTCATTCTCAACATGCACCTTAAATATTTTAAACATGCTCAAGGATTCTGATTTCTATTTTAATAATATGATCCACATGGCTCTTATGAAATCATTGATGAAAAAAAAAATACCTTTCACTTCTTCGAATTTGTGCTCTAGTTGGACCAAAAATGCTTGCCTAAACTAGTTCAAGTAGTTTGGATGTGGAATACTCCTTCATTTTGAACTATACCCTTTTCAATTTACCACACTGACAAGACTTACATACCAAACTATATGGTGTCAATAGGTTTGTTAAGCCTCTTACTATATCTGTTTTTCTTATCCTCATGAAACTGTCAAAGTTAACAATACCCACTCTCCTATGCCACAACCATGTCTCATCAACTTTGTTCAGATAACACTTCACTCAGGAATCATCAAAGATGTAAACATTTCTAGGATTTTTGATTGCTTTCCATTCTCTACCCTTCGAGCACATCTGGATAACACTTGAAATATTGTGTTTGAGGTCGTCCACATATAGGAAATTTTGAGCCTTAATATTCTTATCTAGGCTAACTATTCATTTCCCATTTATTTTGTCGAAGGCATTGTTCCCAAAATTTAGATTGACTTTCCCATTTTCTTTAATAAAAAGAAACTTGGTTTTGTCTCCAGTCATGTACTTGGAGCATCCACTATCCACATACCACTTTTCCTCTTAGTCATGCATGTACATTACAAACACTACATTCCTCATTTTATATATTTTGTTTCCATGTTTTTATGTAGAAATTAAGTCATAGATTTGCAACTGCTCATGAAGTTTTAATCAAAATCACAAGACACGGATCTACATGACTACTCTACAAACATTAATTCACAATTTAGAACAAAAATTTTAGACATTCAAGAAGGAATGACACACATGAAATGAGTATTTTTATCTAGGGAAAGCAATCCGTTGAAATCCCCCTTTCCTATTGCATTAATAAAATGAAATTGAGATGTATTATAGTTTTTTTCTCAACTAATCTCACCCTGTAAGTGTGTAACCAATCTCTCTACTCACTGAAGGCATCTTACCTAGACTTGGTCAAATTTTACCTCTGCTTGAGCTCCTATTTCCCTGTGTTTTTCCTTGAGGAAATAGCCCCTATTATTTAGGAAATTCCCTCAATTGAATTGTGCAATTCCTTTAGGTTGCTCATCTGACAACATACAACACTTGTACACTCAAGACTAATCTACAACTGATATTACACTACCTTGGAATATCCACCTCAACTAGGTAACTCGAATTATCCACATGCACTAACTATTTTGGGTTGATTGATTAATTAACTAGATGATAACTGGTTTTGACTGAAGTCCCGCTGCTTAATTGAACTTCCTCTAGTTCCTCGAAAAGTTGGAACTAGTTTAGCTGAAAATAACCTGAGATAACTAACCTTGATTGCTACAAATTAGAAATCACACATGTAGAACTGAACTCCAACTCCTCCAACTTGAATTCACTGAGTAAACTAGGTGACACAAGCCATGCTACAAAAGTTAACAAAAACCAAGTTGTTTGCTGATGTGGAATTTGATTTTTCTCAATTTAACTAAGGAAAAATAAAATTGATAATTTCTTGCTGCAATTTTTAGCACCCCCTCTGAGCAAGAAAGGGATTATCAACCACCCCTATCCTACACCTGTGGGACTCAAATTTCCCTGCTAACCAAGCCTTTGTCAAAATTTCAACATCTTATTTCTTTGTCTAAATGTACTGCAACAACATTATTCGCCTCTGCACACAATCCCATAAATGGTGATATTGAATATCTATATGCTTGGAAAGATCCTAAAAAATAGGATTTTAGAGAGCTTGATGCAACTCTAATTATCACAGTGAATCACAGTTGGATCCATCACCTGACCAAACAATCCAACAAGTGTCTTTCTCATCCAGATAACCTCACATGATGCTTGACTGGAAGCCATGTATTCTACTTCTTCTAAGCAGAGTGCCACAAATATTTTCTTCCTATTGTACCAAGAAATTGTTGTGGACCCAACTGTTGGGCATGGAATCCCCCCACGGCATGTTTTGGGGCTCAAAGCCCAAGTTTTGGTCAAATTTATTATAAGGTTCCGCGAATTACGAGCGCAGAGCATGAAGTATAGGATAAGTCATAGGGTTTTCCGCCCTAAGTATTGTAAAGTAATGTAATGTCATGTTGGCCTACCCATGGTTCAAGAACCATGGGATTGTATAAATAGAGCGAGGCTCTAAGTTGTAAAGAGAGCAAATGGGAGAGATAGATGAATACGCATGGTGCAAGCATAGAGTAAGAGTCCAAATGTACTAGGTCGTATTAGTAGGGAGAGGCTCTGCAGCTGAGTGCGCAGAGGCCTAGTAGAGTCCACAGCTGAGTGCGCGGATCCCTGCAGCTGAGTGTGCAAGGCAGTGTCAAGTTTGTAATCTTGATCGAAGAATAATAAAGAGAATTTTATTCCAATTTCGATGTATATCCTTGTGTATTACCTTCTTTACATTTATACTATTTTTGTTTATCGCACACATGGATATGATTGTTGGATATGATGTTAATAATCACTAGTCTTAGACAAATAAGTTGAGTAATCAGGTAATAACAGATTAAATAGCAAGGAAATGGGGTATATTATGGGTCGCACCCGAAGTAGGGTTGCACGGAAGCCACATCACTAGTTGCGAGGGACTAACAGGTGCGTGTAGTGACGTACTGCATACCTCCAAAAGCTCATCAGACATCCCTAGGGTGTGGAAACCTGGTTCTAGCACCCTCCCTTACCACTTCAGGTGAGACCTTAGTCTGTGCTCCGTGGATTGTTGCCAAAGGAGCTAGTAGTACCAGGATTTTCTTGGCTAAATCACCTCTAAACCTGGGTTAGGCCCATACAAGCTAACAGCAACACTAAAAATTCCACCTAATGTAATCTTTTGATTTGATGGACTCCCCGCCTAATCTGCATCTGTGAATCCACACAGATTCGCTTATGCTATCCGTTTATACCATAGTGCAAACTCGTTAGTGCTTTTGAGTTACCATAGAGCATGCTTAGCTTCCATCCAAAATAATTTGGTTGGCCTAATCATAGCATGGCTCAACTGGTTGACTGCATAGCACATATTTGGTCATGTTTTCACAAGATACATTAGTGAACCCACTAATTGTCGGTAAATAGTAGCATCCACTTCCTCACGTGAAGTGACATCCTCTTTCCTCCAGTTGGTCACTAGGGGTGTCTCAATGGGTTTGAAAATATCCATGTGGAACCTATGAAGTATCTCATTGGCATACTTACCCTAAGAGACAAAAAAATTCCCCATCACTTTTCCATACTTCCAATCCAAGGAAGGAGTGCATGAGAACCATGTCCATTTCAAACTCTCTTGCAAGGTCCTCCTTGTAAGATCTGATTAGTTTCTCATCACCATTTAAAATCAATTCATCAAAATATAAGATAATAATCAACAATTTACCTTCTACCAAGATAGGATAGAGGTTTGCCTCCGCTTCACTTTTGGTGAATCCCAAACTGGTGAGATAGTAATCGATTCTAGTGTACCAAGAACGGGGAGCTTACATGAGATCGTACAACGCTCACTTGAAACTTCAAATATGAGGCTCTTGATCAAAAGTCTCGAAGCCTTTTGGTTGCTCAATATACACCTCATCCTCAATAACTCCACTGAGGAATGTTATTTTTACATCCATCTCATGGACCTTCCACCCCATCTAGGTAACTAAAGAAAGAATCGATCTAATGGATAAGCACCTTGCTACAGGAGAAAAGGTCTCCTCAAATTCAATCCCCTCAGCTTGAGAGTACCCCTTGGCCACAAATATGGCCTTGTACTTATCTATGCATCTGCTACATGATTTACCCTGAAGATCCATCTTGAACCCACAACTGATTTATTTGCTGGTCTTGGGACCACTTCTCAAACACTATTCTTTACAATGGATTCATATTCCTCCACCATTCCATCAAACCATACATTTTTCTCTAGTGCTTCCTTAGAATAGGATGACTCAGTCTCTACAAGCTTAGTCATTAGATCCATGTAACCAGTGTACTAATATGGTGACTTTCTCTGCTTGTGCTGATTTGAAGGAGCACCCACATTATCCTTTGCATCCTTCACAAGTATCTTAGCTTCCATTTCCATTTTCTTGCCATCTCTATATGGTTATGCTTGAGTGGCTCTCTCCACTCTTTGCTCCTTAATTTGTGGCTACTCCACAACTTCTTGAGGTTCCTCCTTTGGATCTAAAAATCTCCTCTTCTGGTGGGATCTGAAGCTCCCTCTCAGAGAGCACCGCATGGATTTATCTTTGTCAAATTTTACATCCCTATGCACAATTCTCATTCTAAGGGATGGCAAGTAAATAAGGTAGTTGTGGGGATTTTTTGTGTGACACATGAATACCCCCATTTCTGCTTTTGGCTCTAGCTTCTTCCTAGATTCTTTAGGGACATGGCAGTAGAAAGAGGCTCCAAAAATCCTGAAGTGTGACACATCCAAATTTCTCCCTAAGAAATCCTCCTCCAATGCAATCATGCGAAGAATCCGATGAAGACTCTGGTTCTAAAAATAGACTGTTGTGTTGCATGCCTTGATGCACAAATGTAGGGTCTAACCTTGATCATGAAGCATTGCCTGCATTTCTCCCACAATGCTATAGTTAATTCTCTCATCCACCCCTTTCTACTATGGGTTGTGGGGTGTCGTCAACTCTCATCAAATGCCTTATTTTTCACATAATTTTTTAAATTCATTCGACACATACTCACTTCCATTATCGCTCCTAAGATCCTCCACCTTATGGTCTGTTTCTTTCTCAACCAATGCCCTAAATTCTATGAACTTGGAGAATGTCTCATCCTTATTTCACATGAAGAAGATCCAACACTTTTGTGAGAAGTCATCAATAAAAATGGCAAAATATTTGTGCCTGGCAATGGAGGTTATCAAGAAAGGTCCATAGACATCACAATGGATCCTTTAAATGACTGCATGTGCTTTTTTGTTGTGATCATGGAAAGTGGATTTTGTGTACTTCCCTAAAATACATCCTTTGCATACATCCTGCTACTCAAGTGCTTCTTTGGGGAGGCCTATGGTTATCCATTACATGATCTTAAAAGCTCCATGATGAAAATGGCCAAGTCTTCTATGCCAAATTTTACCAACATCATGGCTCTGCACCTTCTTCACCGTTGTGCTCAATCCAGAACAGTCCTCTACAGCTAGCTTGTATAGGTTCTTAAAATGAACTTCAATCTTCTTCACCAATCACATGGCTATGTGTCTCATGAATGCTTTTCCTTTGCTATAGATCACATCATAACCAAGGTCTTCCAAAACTGTAACAGAGACAAGATTTTTCTTTAGGCCTAGAAATAACATGACATCCTTGAGCCTAAGGGGGGAACCCAACTCCCTTTGAAAGGTGATTGTACCAATCTCGGTCATATTATACCTTTTTTCATCTCCCATATCAATGTGCATTTGTAAATATTTCTCCTCCAAAACATTGAAAAAAAATATTTATTTCCTGTCATGTGGAATGATGCACTTAAGTCCAATTACCACACACTCCCCATCACTATGTCATCCATGCATGCATTGATGGTAAAGTCAAGCTCAAACTATGAAGCCAAAGCTTCACTTGTTCTTCCTCCTAAGGTATTCTTGCTTTCCTTCTTATGTGGACACTTCATGGCATAGTTCCTGAATTCATGACAATAGAAGAATTTAATTTTTGAAAAATATTTATTTTTCTCCCTTTAATGGATTTTGGTTTGGGTTGGGATTTCTTCGCTTTCCCTTCTTTTCCTTTCCATCCAAAGCAAAATTTTATTCATCCTCTCCCTTGGATGAAGTCCCATCTATGGTATTCCACCTTATTTCCTCCTACACCAAATCGAACCATAATCACTCCCAACTAAGTATTTTCTCCCTCCCATTCAACGAATATTGATAGTTATTCCAGCTCTTGGGAAGGCCTAGAAGGGATAAGGTTACCAAGTCTTCCTCGGGGACATTAACACCAACCCCGCCAAGTTCATCAAGACATTGTGTAAACTTGCTAAGACACTGTTGAATTCTGTCATTCTTCTACATCTTGATATTTTTAAGTTTAACTTAAACACCAACTTCCTGTTTGTTATAGCATCATTCAACACTCATGTAGTTATGATGCTCTTATATGGCCTTGGGAAGCCCTTTTCCATTTAGACCTGATCACTTATTAAAAAACAATTTTTTAAATTCCATACACGACTTTGCCCTTATAATATCACATACACGTGGGTACCATAATACCCAACCTGCATACATAATTTAAAATATGAAAAAAAATAAAATATTTCTTATTTCTCAGGCGAGGTTTACAAGTTTCACCGAAATCCTACCTATAGGATCCCTAGGCCTAACTAAATCCACTAGTTTATGGTGGTATTTATACACCTCATGGGAAGTCCTAAATCATAGAAGGAGATAAGATATTGATATTATAGTCCCTTTGTCCCCAGATCAAGTCTGATTTTCCTTGTTCCTCCTGCACTCCTAGTCATAGTAAACCCTTGTTTCCTTGCAGAGATGTTGATCTTCCATTATCTAACAACATTTTGCACATGTTGAGACGTGATCTCTGAGGCTTGGGCTAGATGGATCCAGAGGAAGGTTTTGTTGGTGCCCTGGTCGGATCAGGTTGTATTCTTCCACTACTATTTGTTGATATCAATAAAGAAGCTTTATCTTGTTCCTGATATGTTATGGTCTCATGTTTTTTATGATTCGTGTCTAATATATCATGTTCTATATCTTTATGCTTAATGATCTGACATATTTATTATGTATTCACTTTGAACTACTCACTATGTATATTCTTCTCTAGATTGTGTTACAGGTCTGATCACTTTGCAAGAAGAAGATGGTTTGGAACCTATAGGATCAACATCAAACGTAGGACCTTACGGTACTTTTCACAAATCCAAATTTAGTAGTTTTCATAGTTTGCTTGCTTGAATGTATGCTTCTTGTTGATAGTCGGCCTTCAATTTTTTTAGGTTGTCAACCCTTACCTTAAGGAAGTTTTCCCCGCAAACGGAACTGGTGAATCCACTAGGGAATATAGTCTCGTATTTACTAGAAGGGTTGTTTTGTCCTTCATCTGAGATTTTCCATCTTGTTTCTTGATTTTTCCAGCCTTATTGATTCATTTGCAGTCTGGGAGGTCAGTTTGATCTTTTGGATCACGCATGCACTTTTTATTTTTCCCTATTTTTCTGCATATATGCACTTTTCTTTGTGTACAATAGTGTACACATTTAGTTTATTCCAAAGAAACTCGGGTACACACGTGTTTATTCAAACAGAGTTGCATGTACATGTGGCTTTTCTTATACACAATCACATATATTTAGTCAAATTTGAGTTTTTCAAATTTATACCTTTAGTTTGGGGAGTAGCCTGGATTTCCTGCTTTTTTAAGAGTCATTTGGAGGCTGGAATGATCTTGTTTCTTGCTAGTGTCATTTATTTTTCTATGTTACAAAAATATTGTGTCAACCTAAGGTTTGTAATTTTTTTTAAGTTTTGTATTATTGAGTTTAGATTTGAGAAATTTTGGTAAAGTGTCTGACTATTCTATGCATCTTGAATAGAGAGTTGTTTTTCAACTTCCCTTATGATCCAATGTTTTCATTGCTTCATTGAAGTTGCCTCTTTTTGTTTCTTCTTGCTTGTTTGAAAAAATTCTTTGCAATTTTGGTTCAATGAAATATTTTGGCCTTCTGAGATGTTTTGTTTGTTGAATCTTTTATGTGTCTTTCAGATCAACTTGTTCAAGTGTTTTCGATCTCTTAGTCACTTTGGTCTTATCATTTCAGTGATTTTTTATGGCTGGTGAAATTTGGTTTATTTTCACTTGATTTTGATCTTAACGTCATTGATTTATTTTTCTTCTTGAAACTTTTATTCAAAGTCCTTAAAAGAAAAAGAAAAAACATTTGTTTTTTCCTTTTCTTTCTTTTGGTTTTTGATTTTGATCTTTTTGTTTATCAACAAGTGTGTGAATATTTGTTTGAAGTTGGAATTTTCTTTGCTTGAGATTTTTTTTTCTTGTGTATTTGTTTCTCCTTGTCTTGGTTAACTTTTGAATTTAAGATATTAAAGGAACACATTTGTTTGTTTAGAGAATTCCATAGAATCTTGCATTTTGGAATTCTAGTGTGCATTAAGTAGCTTGTATTTTAGGCACTTTTTTAGTCTCTGTAGATAGATGATGAATATGTGAGGATGTTTAAAAGAGAAAAAGAGTTTTTTTTTCATAGATTTCCTGTAGAACCCTGTAGAGATCGCTTTTCATCGAAGAAAAAGAGGTTGCATTTCACATGTAACCTATTTTTCTATTGATTTCTTTTTGTGTCAAAACATCATAAGTTTCATTTCTACTACCCGCAACTTAAGTAACAACCAATAAAATCAAGCGTTAATCTAAAATGAACTAGACTTTTATTTTTGTCATAGATACATCAATTAGTCTAGGGAATTTAGGGCCTTGGAATAGATGTGTGGAGAGTAAACTCTCTAAGGCCACTCTAAACTGAAACTTAGAAATTGATTAAAGAGTGTAAAATCGAGTCTCGTTAAGCTATCTGGGAAATCTCTTCTAACACATGAGTTAAGCACAAGGAGGAGTGAAGACAGGGAAAGAGAGATACCCCCTCTCCTACTTGTTTGATCCCACACTGACAACTATTTTACTCGACTTTTGATTACGAACTGGTGACGTTAGTTTCCTATTCTAGGGACCACATAGGTGACTGTGGGGGGGAATATATGTGGTACTTGAGATAAACATTGTATCACTTTCATAGTACTTATCGAGGGTACCCTTGCGAAGCTCAGGTACTTGCACCAATAAAGGCTATTGTCTCAAGGTCAACGTAATTGTTTATGATACCTTCATTGGTAGGCTTAGGACGTAATTATCCAAAACTATTTTGAAAAGGTCCTTATCTTCTCTTTCTTGTATTTCGGTGTCCGGTCCTAATCACCCAAAGCAGAAATACCTGGAATTTACTTGTTTGGCTGTATATTTAGGGACATTTTAGTGAGTTCTCTTTTCTCCTAGATTGCCATAAATTTTTATTTTTTGAGTCTTTAAAATATTCTCTTAAAATTTTAAATTGGTTGATTGGTAGGTTCGTCAGTCTAGGAGGCTTCATGGGCTTTCACCTACGAGTGTCAAGCCTTCATTTGGAAGGAACAGGAGTAGTTATGTTGGTGATTTTCATCTAGTAGAAGTTGATGCATTGGCGATTAATCTAACTTTAGGGGGCTCTTATTTCACAGGTGAACCTAGTACAGTTCATAATTTGGAAGGAAAAGCATTGGTCCTTGCTAGGGTTCTCTTCCAATCAGAAGACAAGATTGATATTGAATATGACCCTGAGTCCCCTGTGACTCCTTCAACACCCCTTCCTTCTCATCTTCCATACATTGTATCGTACATGGGTTCCTCAACTCATAGGCTGACAAGCCTTGTTCACTCTCCTTCTTTTTTCTAGATGGCCAATGTTAGTGGCCTAACTATGGTTGTTGATACTTATAATGTGTAGACCCATCCTTCAATGTTAGAGGGGGTACTATTATTATCTCTACTACTACACCTGTTACAGTAGATGTTGGATTTACCTCCATTCCAACTCCGAGTGGGGGCACCTAACCTTTCGCTTCTTTCACTGGTGCCTATCCTTTCAAGATGCCACCTAGTGGGGTTCCCCCAGTTCCTATAACCTTTCCATATTATGTTTCCACATCTATTAATTCTATGTCAAATGGTTCACCATATTTTCAGGTTTTTGTTTTTGGAAGCTATCATATCCCTCCTTCCAATCCATCTTTGAACTTAGTATAGGCTCAAAATGTTAATCCTTTCCAAGCAGCTCAAGGATGGCCAAATCCTTCCATTAGTGGTTTAGGGGCTCTAAATCCATCCCATTTACTCGGTCAACAGGGGAGTATGCCTTTCCCTTCCATCGAATCTAATAGGTCTTTCCCCCACTAGCTAGTGCATGGAATCCTTATCAGGGATTATCCCTTTCTTTCAATGTTCCACTGAAAGGAAACTATCTTATGTATGGTAACCTTGCGGCATAGGGTGTGTTAGCGCTCAAATCTACCTTAGGCTGAAATAAGGTAAAACTCAAGGCTACATCAAACCACGCTCAGCCACGTAGCTAGCCCTACGAGGACAGGAGAGGACTCTCTCCAGTAAATCTCGATAAAATGAGCAATAGGGTGCGAGATGACTTAAAATGGGAACTAATCTTAGGCTAGTAAAGAGATAGGAAAGTTTGATTTTGATTTTTTGGTTTTTTATTGGAGAAATGGGGAAAAACAATTTTGGGTCCGGGGATAAGGTCAGATCTTTGCAGAATTCGAGTTGGGGCGAGGTAGGCAGTAGTATTAATGCTTTTTTATTAAGTGTATGGATGGATCAGAATGAAAAGGAGCTGAAGAGAGCAAGGGAGAACATGGATCCTCTCCAAACAGGCAAAAACATGTAAAACTAAACAAATTCAAAGGCAGAGCACTTAAATCAATGGATTCAACCTCATTTACTTATTCATTTAGTTTCAGAAGCATAAGAAGGGAATGGCATACATTAAACATGAAAGAACTTACAATAAACTGAGAGAAAACACCATCAAGGACTGAAAGCCACAAGAATCCCAACAGGTGCTGCAAAACTTCTGATCTTTCCTTAGCCAAAACATGAAAAATATGTACAATAGTGTGCCAAAATCTTTCCCAAGAGTCGAACCTCTCCAACCTCTGAAAATGATTAAGAAATTACATCATATAGACCATCCTAGCCCCTTTCCAGGCCTTTAGGGGTTGAATTCCTCCTTCTAAGAGCAGTTTCAACTAATTCTAAACAAGGAGCTAGAATATAGGCATCCAAACAACTTGCCTCTAAAAGAGAGGAAATTGATTCTTACATTTGATTTTTACTTTTTTAGGAGTGAATCATCTAGAATAGGTAAAAGTAAGTCCAAGTTACATGCCAACCATAAATTTACATCAATATAACTCAAAAATTTCATCCACAAGAAAAACTGGTTCAACTGGCCGAATTTCTAAGCTGGAAGGTGAAAAATTGACCAAAATCCATGTGCGTAGCGCCCCTGAGTCATACGCGTAGCGTGCCTTTAAGCCTGATTTTGAGGCACTTCCCGGCATCCAAATTGAGCTCATGATAGGTCGTTGGAAAACCCTGGATGTTAGCTACCCAACCCAATTGGAATTTCCAAATTTGGAGGTCATTTGCCCCTCCACAACTTCATTCTCCCAGAAGTACTTCCTGCTGGAGCAAAAGGTGGCAGCAAGGTGGTTTTCATGGTGTTTTTGGGCCTTTTGATCATCCAGAACTTGATGAAATGCTTTGGAAATACTTGAGCATGCATAACTTACCATGAAAAACCCGAAAATATAAATTTTTCCTTCAGCAAGTGTCCCAATCAAAAGCGAGCGTGTTGACGCGCTACTCATATAGCTGAAAAACCTATTTTTAGGCCAAAATATTTCAAATTGACAAAATTTCTCCGAATTTGCTCAAATTCGGAGAGAAGACCCTCCATCATGTATTATGTCCAGCCAATGAAGCCTCGGCCAAAATCTGGAGTGGATCAGGCCTTTTCCGCCGTTTTAGTGCTCTGCTCAACCTCCTCTTTAGAATCTTCATTTTTGCTTTGTAGACATGCATGCGAGCCCAATAATGATTTTTCATATGATGGAACATGTCTTTATTTCTATCTTGATCCTGTGAATGTACCTGCACTAATGAAGAAGGCGAGACCCCTTCCACGCCATGTGGAGATAGTACTCGCACTACTGATGAAGTCAACGAGACCCCTTCCACCCCGGGTGGAGATAGTACTCGTCGTGACGTTGTAAACAAAGCTCTGTGGCCTCTCTGATATGTTACCACTATGGGTGCACTGCTATGCTCCATCTTAGTACATCAACCTCAATGGTTGAGTCACTATCCTGCTCATATCCTTGCTCATAAACTGAATCCGTCTCTGACATGGCTTTGAAAACAAGATATCTGCAATATGTATGTTGATATAGGTGTAGTGAAAACAAAAGTTTCAAAAAACCCAAATATGTCACATATGTATGAAAGTATCATAGGAAAACAAGCCACAGTGGTAATAGCTCTGTTAAGTGGATTGGCATAAAAACAGTCTCTGTTTTGATCACAAGTGAATTTGACAAATGAGTAGAAAGTGTAATGTAGTTTGCAGCCTTTGTAATGCTAGCTAAAATTTGTCAAAGGGGGAAATGAGTATGGGACTGTGTTATGTCAATGGAGAATGGGAAACAATGTGAAAATGACCATAGTAAAACAATAGCAATGACAATGGTAATATAATGGCGACGACAGCAGTGATGAAATAGCATGAGGGTCGTGACACTTTGACAGTAGATGTATAAACATATATATCAACAACACAAGCTTGGAAATCCTTCACAAGACCATCAACATGTCTTTCAAAACCCTAAGAAATGAATTTGCAATGAACCTAGGGTTTACACATTTCTCCTCATCAAATAATTGTTTCCCCACTTTGAAAACACCACAATCATGTTCAAAAATCACTAAGCAACCATTAAAAACCTACTTGCAAGCTGATTGTGCCGATTTGATGTGAAACTAGATGCAAGGGAAAAAAAAATTAGCTCTGAGACTGTATGGGTAGCACACCCACCCAATGCGTAGTGCGCTGCAAGTGCGTAGCGGCCTTGTTATTTTACACAGGCTGGGGAGGCTATATGCGTAGCGCGCCTCCTATATGCATAGCCCGCCACATAGTGCATTTTGCAGGAGGCCTTCCCGGTGTCCAAATTGAGTGTGTGATAGCTCGTTTGAAAGATCTTGGAGTCTAATTTCCAACCCAACTAATATTTTTTAATTTGGACTTCATTTTCCTTGTCATAAATCAAATCTCCCAAAACTTGTCAAAATGAGCAGAATGAGGCTGCCTCAAGGCAGAGCACTGTTTCAGTCAACTTTTGAAGGTATTCCTCAACTCCAAATTGAGCTCAGGATAGCTCATTGGAAAGATATTTGTGTATAGTTATCCTTTGACTCATCAAGAAAGTCATTTAGCCAACCATGCTAGGAGAAATCTTGATTTTCCTAAGGTTACTTCAGAGGTGCATTCAATTCTCCTGAGGCAACGGAATTTTTGACATTTCTCTAAAACAATGATACCTGTGTAAAAAGTGAGGGAGGTTTTTCTTCTCGGGCATGTTTTGGACGAAAACCTCTCTCTGTTTTCCAAAATTCATCTTTTATTGCTTGGAAACAGCTTTTGAGTGAAACTTATCCCAATGTGTGAAACAAGGAATTTTGTTGAAATGAAGCGAAATGAAGGGGATAAGGGGCTTCTAAATTCTTGGGAAAATTTTGGGAAGTAGGGAGGGATGTTAGGAAGTAAGGGAAAGTGGAATCTCAAAGATTGAGTGAGGGGAAGGGGTCCAAATGGGTGAAACACAGGCCTAGCCTAGAAAATTGCCAAGTTGTGGCAAGAAACTAGGGTTTGTGCAAAAATGAGGAATTTGGGGGATCTCAGTGATGGGAAGTGTTTAATAAGGTACATTAAGGATAGGTGAAGGTGTGTGAACATCAGGATACAATTTTTTTCGATGATTTGACCATCCAAGAGAAATTACCTCCAAAACCCTAAGAGATGGAAATGGACCTTACCTAGCACAACTGAAGCATGAACAAGTTGTAAAATGACCCAATGGAACTTGACATGATGATGAAAACCCTCTGAATAATGGTACACTTAGCTGAATGGTGACATGGACCAACATTTGGACAATTTTGAAAAGAGTGAAAACAAACCCTAGACCTAATGCCTAGTGACCAAATTTTTCTTGAAGACTTATTGAAATGACAAAATTTGACCTTGACACCTTAAAATCACTTTGTAAGAGCATGTTTGATCATTGAAGGAAGGCTGCAAAGGCTGACACTAACAGGGTGGATAGCCTTTGAATACCTCTGGGACACAATGATTTCCTTATGGTTTAGCTCCTTCTATGAGTAACCCATGGCAACCTAATGCCTCTCCAAATCCAGGATACCCTTTTCCTAATATCATAAATTTTTCTCTTGGTGGGTGGAATTCGCCTCCTCCTCCGCGCTTACCATTCCTAGCAACTTTAAATTTTCCAGCTCTTTTGAAGCGATCTGATCCATTACAATTCGGCTTGGCCTTTGGTTCCCACCAAAATTCCTTATGATATTCCTAGATTTGAAGGGAACACTGGGGAGGATCTGAATGATCATATAACCACATTCCATTTATGGTGCTCATCGAACTCCTTGATGGATGATTCGATCAGGTTGAGATTATTCCAATTCACCCTAATTGGAAATGCTGCAAAATGGTATATTGAGCTAGAGGGGGTACCTTTCCTATGCTTGGAGAAATGGCTACTATGTTTTCAAAACCATTTTCAGTTGCTTGTCCGATATGATGTCAAAACTGATATTCTAGCCAGTTTTGAACAAGACAAAGCAACTCATATTTCTGACCATATCCAAGAGAGGCGCAGAAGGAATATTCTAATCAAGGCCTATATCCCTGATGAGTTCCTTCTCGAATGGTTTTTGAAATTTTTACAACTAGAAATTTCTAAGGATGTGTCACTCTCCAAAGTGTTCACTGAAGAACAGGCCATCTTTAGAGCCCAGTAGTTAGAACTTATATATTCGCAATCTGGATTCATCTATAAGAATATTCCTAATTCTCCTCAATCGAAGGTTGATCTATCCAAATCCAGGCTAGGACCCCATGTTGACTACATTGTAGGGTCAATCGATAGTATCATGGCTAACCTATTGAATCAACTACAATAGTTGTCTTTACAATCTGCTTCTCTAGCGCAGGCATCGTTGTCAGTGCCTATGCCTTCCCAACCTTTAGCAGTTAATGTTGTCCAATATTTGAACCCCAAAGGAGACCAACAATCTGATGGGAAGAATAAGGGACATGTTAAGAAGAAATATAAATTTAGGAAAGGGGATGCGAGAAAGTCCAGTAATATACTAGAGAGGATAAGAAGTAATCGAAAAAGTAAGTAAAGTTCCAATGCAACTTATGCAGTGGGGATCATCTTACCCATATTTTCAATAAGATTTAGGATGCTCAACACTTGTTAGCTTAGAAACATTCCTCAAGTTCCCAGGCTGTGTTGACTAACCATTTTTCCCAAGGGTAGAAAATATTTTTTGGAGCCAATGTTGGTACTGGAAGCCCCACAGGGGGCAACCAGGAAGGGGAATCTGCATCAAATGTCTACATGGTGAGGTCTCATGTTGATGTTGCTACAAGATAACATGATTATGGTGAACTAGAACCTTCCAATGCTAATACTTCTTCTGATATTCCAAAGCCACTCCATATCAAGAGGCCTATAGTTGAGACTATACCTCAGATGCCAAAAAGCTCCTAAAAACCTTTGATTATTAATCCCAATGCTAGGGATGCTTAGAACTACTCTATTGTCAAATATCCAGCTCATATCCCCTATGTGATGTTAGCGTTAGAGGTACTGTAGTCATGTTTTGCAAAAAGGAGTACATTTCTCACTGCGATTGGACTAGTGGATCCAAAAACCTCTCTTGTTATAACATGTGATATGTCAAGTTCTAAGAAGAGAATCCCTCATCACATGGATTTCTAGATTAAATATACATATCAGAAAGTGAATATTTTTCAAATTGTATTTGATGAAGGGGCTTCCACATGTGTCATGTCGATGTCATGTTGGAAGGTTATCGGGTATCCAAAAGTTGTTCCTTCCCCTACTCTCCTTATCACATTCAAAAGTCATTCTCATAGGCCTCATGCAATTCTTCTAGCCTTTCCTGTGTCTGTTGGGGACAATGTTGTCAATGTCGAGGTAGAAATAGTTGATGCCAACCTAGATTATAATATTTTTTTGGGTCAAAATTGGGTTTATGCAATGGATGTTATGCTTTCATCATTATTTCATGTAATATGCTTTCCCCATGAAGGGAGGATTGTTAGAATTGATCAAATGGCTTATTCTCCTAATGATCCCAATGCATCTTTTGATTCTACCTTCCCCTTGGTGAAGAATACCAAGCAACCTGTGGAGAATTTGGGAGTTGTAATGTATTCCTCATTAATGGGTACTTTTTATATTCCTCCTCCTATCACTCATGTTAATGTAATTTAACCTTCCAAGGTTGCGCCTCGAATAGGCCCTTTTAGAAATCATTATTTTTTTTATCCTTGGCCCTTACCCCTCTCTACCGCCACATTAGAGGAGGTGAAGGTAGGTGGAATGGCATTCCCTATATCTACAGTGGAAATCACATACCAATCTATAGTGAATTCTACATATTCTTATCCCATTCCTCTCCCATCAGAGGATTTGGATGTTGATGTGGCTCCAGTCTATTCTCTTGACTCTACTTCAGCTGTTAGGGTCCCACCCTAACCCCCTTATCTATGTAATGGGACCACGTCATAGTCAAGAGTCAATAAAGCCCATATTAATAATTGTAAGTGGTTAATCCGCAATTAATAAAGGAACCACAGTGAGTTGCAAATGGGTCGTAGTATTAGATAGATGGTATTAGTAATAAGCGGTATTGACCCATGGTATTACTCATAGGAGTCATATATAAAGGATAGAAACTCCCCGCGATGAGCATTGTGTCTTATTTTTGTAATCGAGCTCTGCTCTATTGGAGGTTGCCCCATCGAAGAGGCAAGTGAACATTACTCTCTGAATAATAAAATCATTTCCATTATGTGTTCTGGGTATCTTTTCTTTGCATATTTTGTGTTCTCGGTATCTTTTCTTCACATATTCTGTATTTGGGTATCATTTGCAAGTTAAGAGCATAACAAGTGGTATCAGAGCACTTTCCAGGGTCGGTGGGATCTCCATTTAGTAGAAAAAAAAAAAATTGGTTCGAGACGTGTCCCAGCGTCTTTAAACCACAGGATCTGTCGTTGAGCGCATAAATCTACAGATTTGGGGAGGCATGCACGCGGGAAATACAAGAGGTGGTCATGTCAGTTGGACTCCCTTGTAACCCCTGTGGGTACCCCTTCGAGTAGTAACGCATTAGACAGAACCACACACGGACTGTCTTCCACGTAACCTCTGGGTATATCGGAAGCCCCATAGGCTCCCTGAAAACCTCGCCATAGATAAACCAGCGACCGTCTTGTAGCTACAGTACACCGAGAACAGCACTCGGAGAGATTACTTGCCCGTACGATAGGGTAGTCGGGTGGTACGGCTAAGGGTACGATCGACCCTCC
>APFE031068576.1:79543-121889 GCA_000404065.3 Pinus taeda | reverse complement strand
AGGGCTACTCGTGGCAGGATGATATTCTTTGCTACAAGGACAGAGTCGTAATATCACCAACATCCACCTTCAAAAGTTGCATTTTGGCAGAGATGCACTCATCTCCCATTGCAGGACATTCGGGCTTTCAAAAGATGTATGCTCACACCAGAAGATCATTTTTCTGGACATGCATGAAAAAGGACATCCTTACCTTCGTAACCGAATGCAAGGTCTGTCAATGCCATAAAGGGGAAACAATCAACACACCAGGCACATTACAACCATTTCCCATTCCAGCATCAATTTGGACAAAAGTTTCTATGGATTTCATTACAGGTCTTCCAAAGTCAAGGAACAAGTCAGTCATCATGGTGGTTGTGGACCAATTGTCGAAGTATGCTCATTTCTGCGCTCTCCCCCACCCGTTTACACCCACATGGGTTGCTCAAACTTTCATGGATCAGATCTTCAAATTGCATGGCATGCCCATTTCTATTGTGTCCGACCGCGACCCGATCTTCACCAGCAATTTTTGGCAGGAAATCTTCAGAATACAAGGCACTCAACTAAAACTCAGTACTTCCTACCATCCGCAAACAGATGGTCAAACTGAAGTAGTCAACAAATGTCTAGAAACCTACCTTAGGTGTTTTACTTCAGAAAAAAAACACCTTTGGGTACAGTGGCTACCTCTGGCAGAATGGTGGTATAACACCAACTATCATGCCACCACCAAAATGACTCCCTATGAAGCAGTATATGGTCAACTCCCGCCTTCACCTACTTCATATCTCAAGGGCTGCTCAAAATTCCAAGCAGTGGATCAACTCCTACAACACCATGCAACTATGCTCGCCCATCTTCCAGAGAATCTTCATCAGGCTCAGAACCGCATGAAGCAACAGGTAGACTAGCATTGCTCAGAGCGCCAATTTCAAGAAGGGGATCAGGTCTTTTTACGGCTCCAACCATATAAGCAAACATCACTCAAAGACAAGGGATGTCAGAAACTCTCTCCAAAATTCTACGGACCATATCAAGTACTTCAACGCATTGGAGAAGTGGCCTACAAGTTGGCTTTGCCACCTACTGCAAAAATCCATCCAGTTTTTCATGTTTCATGCCTCAAGAAAGTGATTGGGAATAATTGCAGAATTCAGACGAGTCTACCAGAATTGGATGAAGAAGGATCCATCTGGCTTCAACCGGAACAGGTCCTCGACACAAGAGTCAAGCAACTGCGCGGCCGCATGATCAAGGAATTCCTAGTAAATGGAAAGACCCCTCTCCAGAAGACGCAACTTGGGAGCCAGCCACTATTCTGCAGCAATTTCCGCAGCTTCAGCCTTGAGGACAAGGCTCGTCTTAAGGGGGTGGGCATGTTAGGGTCCCACCCTAACCCCCTTATCTATGTAATGGACCACGTCATATTCAAGAGTCAATAAAGCCCATATTAATAATTGTAAGTGGTTAATCCGCAATTAATAAAGGAACCACAGTTAGTTGCAAATGGGCCGTAGTATTAGATAGATGGTATTAGTATTAAGCGGTATTGACCCGTGGTATTACTCATAGGAGTCATATATAAAGAATAGAAACTCCATGCGAGGAGCATCGTGTCTTATTTTTGTAATCGAGCTCTGCTATATTGGAGGTTTCCCCCTCGAAGAGGCAAGTGAACATTGCTCTCTGAATAATAAAATCATTGCCATTCTGTGTTCTGGGTATCTTTTCTTCGCATATTCTGTGTTCTCGGTATCTTTTCTTCGCATATTCTGTATTTGGGTATCATTTGCAGGTTAAGAGCATAACATCAGCTATGGACTACCTTGACATAGTTTTACCATCTGAAGAGGAAATCCTAGAATTAATGACTAGTGTAGAAATACCATGGGATGATTTGCATCATCGGTCATATTTTGTCCCTTACTTTCATCTAGTTAATTGAAATTTGTCCGGCCCTTCTTCAACTGCAAGTGTTCGCAAAATTCTAAATCCTTTGGCTCCAGCATAGATTTTTGCCAAAGGTAATATGTCCAATATTTCAGAAACTATTCTGGTGAACATATCCAAGAATCCCAATATTATCAAAAATATATTCATCGAAGTTGTATGTTCCCCTGAACAAATCAAGATTTATACAAACCTTTTTAAATAATTTCAAGATTTCTTTGCTTGGTCTTATGAATAAATGCCTAGATCCATTGATAGTTCATCATGAGATCAAAGCTTACAAAAATGCTAAGCATGTATAACAAAAGCTTTGACTGGTAAATCCTAGTAAAGAAGTAGTTATTAAGTTAAGGTTGAAAAGTTGCTTAAGGTGGGTTTCATATACCCCATTCCATTAACTAAATGGGTCTTGAATCCAGTCCCTATTGATAAAAAGCAAGGAACGATCTAGGTATGCATTGACTTTAGGGATTTTAATAAGGCTTGTCCTAAAGATACTTTCCCCACTATGTTTATCGATCATATCATTGATGAGTGTGTGGAAATGAGGTGTTCTCCTTCATGGACGGTATTTTAGGATGTAATCAAATAACTACTCATCCTGAAGATCAACACAAGAAATAATTTATTTGCCCCTTGGGTACATTTGCATAAAAAAAATATTCCTTTTGGTCTCAAAAATGTTAGAGTACTTTTCATCGGGCTATGTATTATGATTTCCATGACATCAAGCACCTCATAGAAGCATATCTGGATGACCTAGCTTCTCATTCTCAAAAGAGACTTGATCATCAACATCACCTTCATTTGGTTTTTGAATAGTGTTGTTACTATAAGATCTAGTTGAATCCTAATAAATGTGTTGTTGTTGTCACATTCAATCAGTTATTGGGATTCATTGTATTTAATGAAGAGGTTCGTGTTGATTCCTTCAAGGTTGAGGCAATACTTTAGTTTTCTCCCTAATCAATAGTTAGGCAACTTCAAAGTCTCCAAGGTAAAGCCAATTTCTTAAGGATATTTATCATAAATTACCCTAAGATTATAAAAAGATTTATGCAATTACTAAAGAAAGGAGTCCCATTTGTTTGGGATGATTTCGCTCAGTGCTCCTTTGATGCCTTGAAAAAGGCATTGACCTCTACTCCTCTTTTGAGTCCACCTGGTTATAGCAGGAATTTCCTCTTATATCTCGCTACGGCATAATCAACCATTGGGATGATTCTAATTCATGAAGACCATGCTCTTACGGAGCATGTGATTTACTATTTGATTCAAGGCTTAGTTGGTCTTGAACTTCAATATTCTCATATAGAGAAATTAGCTTCGGTAGCAGTTCATGCAGTCTAGCGGCTTTGTCATTATATTATGCTTAGAAAAAAATTTGTGTTGGCATATGTCAACCCATTTCAATTTGTCCATAATAGGTGAATGATTGGGGAAAAATATAAAAAATCAATTGTTATCTTACAATAATTGGATCTCAAATTTATGTCTACCAAATCTAAAAAATATTTAGTATTTGCAAAATTGATCTCAGAGTTTCCTTGTCAAGAATATGTTACTTATGAAGAGTCATTTCCTTATGAGCATCTATTCCTCATTTCTTCACAAGATCCTTGGTATGGAGACATCATAGTATATCTCCAAACTTCGAAGTTTCCTCTAGTTTTTTTGAAGGATGAACACAGCAAATTACGTCACCTAGAAAGAAATTATATTGTTATCGGTAACACTTTGTATCATCGCAGGATTTATTCAATCCTTAGGCGTTGTTTAACCTTAGAATAAGTTGAGTCTGTTCTTAATGAATTCCACGTTGGAGCTTGTGGAGGTCATCTATCTAGGATTGCTATAGCCCAAAAAATATTGCGTGTAGGCTATTTTTGGCTCTCGATTTTTAAAGATTGCATGGAAAGGTCAAAAAGTGCCATGCTTGTAAAATATATACTTGGAAAATGTGCGCTCATCTCGGTCTATTTTTCCTATCATCAATGTCAGTCCTTTCACAGAGTGGGGCATTAATTTTATGACTTGTAACCCAACTTAGGTGAAGGGTCACAAGTACATTATCATAGTAGTGGACTACTTTATGAAGTGGGCTAAATCTATGCCTACTTTCAAAAATGATGGTGAGACAACAACTCATTTCCTTTTAATCCAAGTCATTTCTCTTTCTGGTATCCAAACAAGATTCCCACTAACCTTGGAAATCATTTCAGGAATAAGAGGATGTCTGAGTTGGCTTTAGAATTCAGATTTCGGTAGGAGCATTCGTCTCCATACTATCCTTAAGCTAATGGTTAGGTTGAAGCCGTGAATAAATCCCTCAAAACAATCTTGCAAAGGACAACCAATAAATCTAGATCCAACTGGCACATCATGCTATATCCCACGCTTTGGGCATACCAGATGTTGGTTAAGACCACCACGAGTTTTACTCCTATTCAACTAGTCTATGGTTTGGAATCAATCTTCCTTGTAGAATGTGAGATTCCATCTCTTAAATTAATAGTTGAACTTCTTCTAAACACATCTAGTCTTGAATAACACCATATTCATTTGGAACATCTTGATGAGAAATGTCGAGATGTAGCCACAATAAATGAGGCTTATAAAAAGAGAGTAAAAACCCAATATGATAAGACTATGCATCCTAGGGTTTTCTTTGAAGGTGACCTTTTCCTTGTCTATGATCAAGATAAAGACACCTTGGGGGCAGGCAAGTTCAAACCTATGTAGTATGGTCCATTCATCATTAGAAAGGTCTTGAAGAAAGGTGCATATGAGTTGGTTGACTTTGACGGAAATGAGTTGTTGGAGCCTAGAAATGGGCTCTATATTAAGAAGTATTATGCCTAGGCTATTGCCTAGCATTTGCTTCTTTTTTTTTTATAAATATTGTATATAGTTGTTTATTTTTGTCTATGGGTCTCGTGGTGATGGTGGTATTTTGGTTTGATTTTGCAGGTTTCAACAGGTGATCTGGTGTATCTAGGATTCACCAATGGTGCTAGTAAACATACTTGGAACTTAGATTCCACTTCTTGTGTAATATAATACACATATAATCAGTTGTTAGTCACAAGAGGCACATGTATTGGTGTTGCATCTAATAATATGGTTGAATACAGCCTTGTCATTAATTTACTATCTGAAGAAATATCTTTTGGTATTGAATCGTTAGTAGTTTATTTGGATTTAGAACTAGTGGTGTCTCAATTAAATAACTTATATCATGTGAGAGATCCTTTATTACACTGCCAATTTTTGAGAGTGAGATAATTAAAATTTTCATTTAATTTTATTACTTTCATTCATATTCCATGATCAAAAAATTCATTTGTTTATTCTATAGCTAATCAAGCATTATATTCGCACATTAATCAGTTATCACATTAAATTCAAAAGTACCATGAAATCATCTGTATATATGATCAAACCAATGAGAACATTTGCGTATATAGATAGGAATAATATGTTCAAAATATTACAAAATGTGGACAAGTGTCCTACAAAATTAGGGCTTAAGCCCGATCATGTCCATAAAAGATTAGTCATCTAAAATCTAAGTCTATGGTCCCTACCCTGGATGAGTGTCACAGAAGAAGATGATGGCATTTTACACCCATCAAAAGAGTCACACCCACTCTCGTGGTACTCCTACCACCCACCTTTGAAAGGCCTAGGGAGATCCTCTATAGCTACCATGGGAACCTGGTGATTGAAACTCTCCATGTTCCTCTGCACTATATGTAGGACTCTCTCGGTCTGAGTTTTTTGCTCTCTTCACGTCTCTCCCATGACACTAATTCCTAGGCAGACCCTTAGGCCTCACTAGTCCTACATCTTAATCATTATCGAATAATCTTGTAATATTTTTGTTTCACAAAAAATATTTTTAACTTCTTAAATATCATATAAAAAAAAGTTAAAAAACATAAAAATTTAAATTTTTTTACCCATCTCACCCCATGTAGCGCCATCAGGTAGGGCTAAATTTCGGTCCTCTCGGTAGTATATTCCCACATAGGTACAGTCTTCTATAGCTATGACTTGTTCCTCCCACCATAGGAAGAAATCATCATCAAATGTTGCTCGGGTGACCTCACCCCTACCTAGTTTCCTGATCAAATCTAACCATTTAGCCATCCGCAGATCTCTAGGACTCTTGATCGTGGTAGACACTCTAGATCAGAGTGTTGGTACTCTCTTGAAGAAAAAGGAGCAAAGTATGCTACCATAGCCTAAATTCTTCGTATTACCTCATTTCACTCAAGTTAGTTTCTTTTTCATACAGGTTAGGAGCCCTGTAGATAACCAAATACCTTCAGACGAAGGCAATCTACTACCAAGAACATTATTGGTCAAGAGACTTGGTGTAGAGCTGTCAAGCCTGCCAATCTAACAATCGTAAAGAGAACGATCTTGATTGGCAAGTTTCTCATGTCCTTGATCAGGATTTGAGATCCGACCTTGTCTATCCCTAGGTTTCGGTAGATGTCTATGTAATTAGAGACATTTAGGCCTCCCTGGTCCCTCTCTTTTAGATCAACTGCATCCCCTTTTTGGGAAAACCATGTAATGAAGTAAATATCTTCTACATAAATTGGTAAAGGCATTTGATCTATCATAAAGACCTCCTAGTCTGGGTCCTAGTAATGGAAAAGCATTTCTAGCCACTGATTTTGGGTTTTCATGTTTGACAACAAGTAACTTTTGAGCAATCCACAATTTCTTAATGCATCCAATGCCCCTAGATCTCCTAAAACCTCATTCTCAACTTCATTATGCTCCCTCTCCTTCCAAACAATTGACATCCTACAATTTGAAGAATTATCATCCATTAGAATTTGGGTTTTTCAAATTTGTCTGCATGTATACGACTTTTCTAAATGACAGTCATGTGTACACGCAATTTTGCCTTTGAAAACTTGCGTGTAGGGATTTATACATGTGACTTTCAAAGGGTCAAACCACGTACACGTAGAAACTTTAAATTAAAAATTCTATGGTGGAAAATCACTTGAATTTATTCAAAATACATGAAAAGGATGACAAGATGAGTTTAGAATTACCTGGAAGCCTTCGATTGACGAATTGATTGTGGAAATCATGGAATGTGGTTGCCTAATTGTTTCTCCTAAGCTCTCAAAATCTCAACACTTTCAATTAAAAATGAATTGTGGTGAGTTGAGATGTCTTTTTATAATGAAATTTTTAAAAACCCACTTTTATAAAGTTCATATCTTTCAATTCTTATTATTATTTCATGAACTTGTAATTTTTGGCTTGAAGTGTTGGGGGAGGATGATTTTTAGGGTAAATTAAGACTTGGAGACTTTTTTTCAACATTTCGACTCCACGATCATAGACCTATCATGGCAGGCATCATTTTCATCACTGGCATGTAGGTTGAGATATATCACTTTTTCTGCTGCATTATGCACTTTAATCTCATACTGCGATATTTTTCCATAGGGTCGACCCCATTATGTTGTGGTTTTCAACCACTTTCACTCGTCGTCTTACAAAATTGTAACATAATGGTAAAGCCATTCCTTACATTGGCTTCCTAGTTAGATCCTCGCTAGCATATGTTGCCCACGTTGCATGAAGTATTTAGGCTCGAGAGTCCTCTTTAATCCCTCCATGACTTTGCGATGAAGCCTCATTTATCTTCTTCTTCACTATTATTATAGCTTTATACCCTAGAGGCTCCCATGTGTTAAGTTGTATTTCTGCATTGCATATCGACTACTTGTACCCTTTTGGCCTTAAGTTGGCTTCATTTGGACTCGTGTATAAGCCTCTTTTGACCATGACCTTTCTGCAAGTTCAAAACCATGCATACATTAGCCTCTGTGACTTGACACATTTTATTTGTGGAAATAACATTCCTTTGAGAGTTGATGACCAGTTTCACCACCTTGCATTGAGCACAGGAATGTTTGAGCCCTAGGAACTAGAGCATATGATTTTTGAACTCGTTCTTTCCACTATACTATACGCATTATTTTATTATTTTTGAGGATTTAAATATGAAAAAGACAAAAAAAATTATACATTCCAAAGAGAGTAGGAATGGTTCATTTACTTCCATATTTGGATGCAAAACAAGAGTCAGTTATGTCGCCCTTGAACAAAGCACTCAAAATAATTATTTCCTCCATTTTGGATGGGACTTAGTTCAACTTTAGGAGTGCCATAACCTTTTTTTGAGTCAGTCCTCCTCTGGTTAGTTATCTCTTCCAATCATATGGATATTCTTTTTAATGCCTCCTACATTGCAAACTTATACAAAGTTATTTTATGTTGCCATATAGTCACATATGGTTCGTGGTTTTGTTCAAGGGAAGTCAACCTATGTTTTCCATTCTACGATGTCTCTTGACTCTTTTTCAGTCAGCCATACCTGTCCTGTCAAAACCATCTTTATTATCATATCAATTATTTGGTCCTTTTCTCATGCTAGTTAAGAAGGTCTCCATTGATTTCTTGCTAGCAGGTCTACTCTTATCGACTCCAGCAAATTTCTTTGAGAGTATGCCTAGAATTGCACCCTGGGCCTATTTGCATCATTGATAGGTGACCTTGTGCTCAACATCGATTAATATCATGGGTATTTAACTGAGTGTTTTCCCTTGTGTTCGATGTCAGCTTACATTATCACACATCGGGATTCATGCAGCACCTTGTGATGAGCCTAGGTATTGTAGAAAGAATGCTGCAACTCCCAGGGCTACCAGCTTTACTTATCAACTCAGGGTTCGTACAAACTTGGAGGTGACTGTGCAATATACACAAGTAGAAGTGAAGGTACTACCTATTGTCATTTCTCATCTGACAAGAGACCCCAGGGGTTCCAACACATACTTCTATAGGGTCAGAAGAAGCTTGATTTTTATGGAAGGAGAGAAAACCTATTCTAGGGGAGAGTTATTCTACTGTAGAAATAAAGAAAGCAATCATGTAATGCTAAACTCACACCAGACCCTAGCTAACTAATTAAACAACTATGCTAAGCAGAATTACTAGGTCAATCACTAATCTAATGCTAACTATCTAAGTTGCAAAAGTAAGAGCATCAAAACTAGACTAAGGGGTAAACAATGGAAACTTAGCTAAGTCTGTGTCTAAGCAGAAGAAGCAGTCAGAGGTCAAATTGGTGAAAATATGACATGAGGGAGCAATAACACCTAAGAACCATTGGATCAAGCGGGTGAAAGGCAAACGAACAGCTAAGATAGGATCATAGGAGGGTACGTAGGTAGATGGGTGAACAAGGTTAACAAACAGGATGGATGGTTGAGATTATGTCATGGAGGTGAAGTCAAGAGATGGATGGGCATAATCAATCGGCAGATGGATAGCAGAGATCAGCCAAGCCTGTTGGTGATCGGGTGAAGCAACAACCATTAGATCAGACAAGGTAGATCGACAGTGGGACTTTAAGGCAATAAAGTGATTGGGTGATGCGATGGCCATCAGATCAGGAGACAGATCGACAATGGAGATGGAAGCGCTTAAAGGAATGTGCAGAAATGGGGGAGCAGGTTTAGAGGGCGGTAAGAAGTATATCACGTGCCCTCAAAGCCGTAAGTAGTTTTCTCAAACTTCATGCGATTAGCCTCCCTGGTCGCCACATAGCATGGGGAAACAGCTCATTTCGCATGCCCTCGAGCAAATAACAATCAGACAGAAATCCACGTGATATCGCACGAAGGCAATCAGATCTAGAAAAGCATATCTATGGTGGAGATTTGACCGAGCGGGTTGGTGAGCGGGTGTGCGATAGCCGTTAGATCTGACAAGGCAGATCGACAGTTGGGATTTAAAGTGCACAAAGTCAAACGCTAAAAGTGAATTCAGGTAGTGATTGGTCAGTTTTGTTGTGTGAGGTGATCTACAGTTAAAAATTGTTTGAACGTGGATTAATAGCTTCCACTTAGCTTTTCATGCTGAAGGAGAATGACATGGATGTGAGGGAGATCAAATGACAGGAAGAGAGTGAAGGAGTAGATGACCATTAAAGGAACAGAGTGATATGAAATGAGTTCAGTGACTTTGTTAAACAACAAACTCCCTGTGAAAACCAAAGCCCTATGTTTTTGGGGTTGCTACAAGGTTTCTTCCTCATGTCATGGTCCTAGAGGGAGGAGGTGAGGCCGAGACACTTGTGAGCAACCTTTTGGATCTTTTCTTTGCCAACCTATTGGTTGAATAAGAGCATAAATGGAAGCAGATTGAATCACAACTAATCTACTATGTACTATTGTAATGAGACTACAACTACTTAAACAGATAAACAGAAAACAGGAAGCTACTTCAGTGAATGAATAGGAAAGCCATAAATCTATTCTGAACTACTATAATTAAAATGCATCTAATTGAACAAATGAACAATCAAGCCATGCATATATGCTATACCATTGTAATGGAAATGAACTATTTAAGCAGATGAATAGAAAGCTATGCTACTTAACAATAAATAAAGAGGAGCTTTAGCTGCTAGGGTCAAGCCCTAACCCAAGAGCTTCAGCACTCTGAGTTAACTCATTGTTGGCTCAAAACAAAACTCATCTTGATTATAAATCAAAAAGTATTACAAGACTTGCAACTTGAGAACAAAGTAAAATTCTTGCCAATTCTTGGTGACTACTCGTAACTAACTAACTAAAAAAATTGAGCCTCTCTACTTATACATTTGAATCCTTCAATGACTTCCTTCAAAAATTAGGGAGGCATAATGCCCAATTGAAATGGTAAACTCGTCCTTTCCATTTCAATAGCTCGGCTACCTTCTAGTAGGGAGGCTTGGCTGCCAACTCAAGATGAACTCGTACTTTCACTTGCTTGGTTGCCTTCTAGTACACCTGATTTGGTTGTTTTCACCTTCACTTGCTTGGCTACCTTCTAGTACTCCTGATTTAGATGTTTTTACTTTCAGCTGATGGAGGGATATTCAAATGGAAGGGCAGTAAATGAGGAGGATTTATCTCCTGTAATTCTCTCCCTTATCCCATTCAAGTTTTTACCAAGGTATTTTACCATAGTTCCTTGCTTTTATCTTCTTATCCCTGCATTTCCCTTGCTTTTATCCTTTATTCTTGCATTACATGCACATTAGACCACAAAGAAAACTATCCAACTCTGCTCATCTCATAAACAAACTATAATCAAAAGTATGCAATAAGTTGTGAGAATAGTTGGTTTGACTAAGCTAGGAGGTGAATTAAGGTCAATTAAGGCCCATATAATTACTTAATGATGAGGCTCATCACCTTGGTTTCCATTTGACCCTATTGGTGGATTCCTTGACTCTATGTCAGCTTTCATTATTGGTTGGTTTAGAGGATTTATTCTGTGCACTAGCCACATCTTGTGTACACCAGAAGCATACTTTAGAATGGTGACTCATCTCTTTCCATCTAAGTTCTTCCAAATTATTGGCCTGAAGGTTACACTTGCATTGGTTGATATGGGATGCCTTAATACCTTCCTTCCAGTAGATCCTTTCCCATCGACTCCAACTCATTACTCTGGGAACAAGATCTAAAGTCCTTTTTCAGTACCTTAGGGTTTGCATTCATCAGTGGTAGACTCCTTTGCTATCGAAAATGAGAATACATCAATGTCTCTGAATTGGTAGATTCCCTTAAGTGTTCAACTTTAGCACATTTATTCACACTTGTTAGATCATGTTGGGGTACCTTGACTCTCATCATCATTATCGTTGAGTTGTCTCACATTTGTTAATGGTATACATCAATGACCGGTAATCAAAAAATTTCTCACATGGTCGACCCCAGCTCATTTATTCCCATAGTGTAGAAATGTACCATTTGCGGTCGATGAAGACCTCAAGTTGTGTTAGCATCTTGGTTTTCTTATCAGTCCCTTCAGTTTTCTACCAATGCTACTAGCCACCCTTATATCTTGCAGTTCATCTCAGCAGCATTATATATGTTGACACCCAAGTTTTATGTAGTGCTACTATTCCACCTATATGACATGGTACTATTATGAGGATTAGTTATGTAGTATCAATGATCAGAGATTCTTTGAGTGTCATTGATAAGTTCTTATATATGTGATATTGAGACATAGCTCGATTATGTTCCTTTGCGACTATGATCAGACGATCCACTATGTATTCTCCAGTCTTATTTGTACACGTATGTATACATGATGGATTCGCTTTATACTTCATCAGCAAACATGCTTTACTATCTTTGAGCATGGGTATGCCCTCCTCAGACATGAGTCTTCTTTTTTATCCCTTCTACTAGTATTCAACAGGCTATAATCTGGTGATTTCCTCTCAGGTTCTCAAATGATCTCTCTTTATACTTAATACATTTCGGCCATCATGTACCCCTTATGATCTCATATACTAGAGGGCATTTGTTATAGCATCATTCATCACTCCTTTAGTTATGATGCTCTTATATGGCCTTGGGAAACCCTTTTCCATTCAGACTTGATCACTTATTAAAAAACAATTTTTTAAATTCCATATGCAGCTCTTCTCTTATAAAATCACGTGTACACGTGGGTACCATAATACCAAAACCACGTACATAATTTAAAATATGAAAAAAAATGAAATATTTCCTATTTCTCAGGTGGGGTTTACAAGTTTCACCAAAAGCCCACCTACAGAATCTTGTGGCCTAATTGAATCAACTGATTTCTGGTGGAATTTATACACCTCTTCGGAAGTCCTAAATCATAGAAGGGGATAGGATATAGAAATTATAGTCCCTTTGTCCTTAGATAAAGTTTGATTTTTCCTGTGCCTCCTACACTCATAGTCATAGGAAACCCTTGTTTCCTTCCAAAAATGCTCATCTTCCATTATATGACATCCTTTGGCACATGTTGAGAGGTGATCTTTGAGGCTTGGGTTGGATGGATCCCGAAGAAGGTTTCATTAGTGTCGTGGTTGAATCAAGTTGTATTCTTCCACTACTATTTGTTGATATCAATAAAGAAGCTCTATCTTGTTCCTGAAATGTTATGATCTCATGTTTTTTATGACTCATGTCTAATATATCATGTTTTATATATTTATGCTTGATGATCAAATATATTTACTATGCACGCACTTTAAACTACTTTCTATGTATAGGCTTCTCTGGATTGTGTTACAGATCTGATCACTTTGGAGGAAGTAGAGGGTTTAAACCCTACGGGATTGAAATCAAACATAGGACCTCCAAGTACTTTTCACAAACCCAACTTGAGTATTTTCACAGTTTTCTTTCTTGAATCAATGTTTCTTGTTGATAGTCTACCTTTGATCTATTAAGGTTATCAACCCTTAACTTAAGGAAGGTTTTCCCACAAACATTGTTGTTACAACTATTCTCGAACAATTTTTTCATTTCTTTCCACATCATGAACGAATTTTCTTTTCCATGGAGATTCGAGACAATATGATATCGTACTCCCTCCAATATGATTGTCCTTGCCTTGGCTACATCTTTCTTCCACTAAGCAAGGTTTTCAGCATCAGATGCTTGAGGTTTTGCAGCATTTGTCTTGTTGTATTCTAGCAACCCATTGTCATCCAATACTACTTCCATGCGGTCCTTCCATGCAATGAAATTAGAGGTGCATTCCAAGGCATACTCTAGCCTTATTCCATTGAAGGCCATTTTCTGAGCTCTAAAGAAATCTTGCTACATTGATCTTTAAATTCAAATCTCTAAGATACAACTTTGAATTTCCTTCTCTAATGTGAATCCAACTCTGATGCCATCTATAAATTAGGCTATATATTTGCAAATCCTCATGAAATTTTGATAAAAATCACAAGAAACATATCTACACTACTACTCTATGGACATTAATTCAGAATTTAGAACCAAAATTTTAGGCACACAAGAAGGAATAACACACATGCAACAAGTATTTTTATCTAGGGAAATAAATCTACTAAAAACTATAATTCCTCTTGCATTAATAAAATGAAATAGATATGAATTACAAGTTTTTTGCTCAACTAAGATCACCCTACAAGTGCACAACCTATCTCTCTGCTCACTTAAGGCCTATGACACAGACTTAGTCAAAATTTCCCTCGATTTGAGCTATTATTTCCTTGCATTGTTCCTTGAGGAATTACCCCTATTATTTAAGAAATTCACTCAATTGAATTGTGCAATTCCTTTAGGTTGATCATCTAACTGCATGCAACACCTATACACTCAATGCCAGTCTACAACTGATGTTACACTACCTTGGAATCTCCACCTCAACTAGGTAACTCTAATTCTCTAGATGCACTGACTATTTTGGGTTGATTGATTAGTTAACTAGATGATCACTGAGTTTGAATGAAGTCCGAATTATTTTTGGACAACTCGTCCCCGGAAAAACCCAACTTGGGAAAACCAGTGCAACAATTATGAGGGTTATTTTATTATGCAGTCTATCTGAGTACAACTGGGTGACAAACTGACTCACCTGACAGAGAAAATAATTCGGCAGTAATACCTCTCTATCCGCTCGCAGATTGATGACCTTGATTAATGCTGTTTTCTCAATTTAATCAAGGCAAAATCAAATTGAGAAGTTCTTGCTGCGTTTTTCAACATTTTATGTTATTTTGCGTTGGTTGTTAAGAATTTAGTTTCCTAGTACGATTAAACAAATTAATCCTACACTTAGTAGCTTTATCCCCATATTTATGCAAACATATCACTTAATCTCATTCATAAGAGGAGAGAATGAGTTCCTATGTGTAGCAAAGAATTTTCTAGATCAGTAATTTTTATCTCTTTCGACTTTAATGACCTTGCAGTCAACAACTTATGACCAAATTTATGACACATAAAACAATTTCCATAGAATAAATTTGGGTACTAGAAATAATGCTTATGTTGAGGTCAAGTGATCTATGTAAATTATGTTGTCTTTCTTTCTGATGGATAGGTTTGCACTAACGTGAAGTCATGGTCTTGTCTAAGTTGACGTCCTTTTGATTGTCTTTTGGTTTTATCATGCTTTCATCCTTAGTAGATCTTCCTTTTAGTGCTTTTGCATAACTCTTAGGCTTCTTGTTTCCTAAGGACCTGTAACTTGATTCTCCTTTCGAAGTTTACTAAGGATCTTTATCTGTTATACCAATATTGCTTGTTGATGGTCTTTGAGAGCGAAGGAGATCATCCAATTCTTCCAAAACCCTAGTAAATATGAGGTGTAAATCCATCTTGGACGTGATCTCACAATATTTTATCTTAGATATACAAGTTTTGCCTCCAACTCTTGATATTTATTTTCCCATTCAGCTAATTGGTTCATAAGAAGCTCCTCCTTTCTTCTAGCTTCTTCAAGATGAGTTTTTAGAGATGATATCTCTGTAATATGCATCTAATCTAGTCTTTCCTTGCCTTTTTGACAATTCTAGCTGCATGGCTTCATTATCATCCTCTAGTCTATCATGACGCTTTTTTGTTTATCCTTTAATTGCTGAAATATAATTTCTTTAATACTGAGAGTCTATTCTAACTTTATTTTTTGAAGGTTATAATCTTTATTTTCATAATTATACATACCTTTTTTAGCTCTCAGAAGTTTCTCTTTCAATATCTTTTTCTTCTTCCTGGTCTTCTTTAGCTCCTCTAGTGCACTTACCAGTTCTTCCTTTAGGTCCAACACTCCTTCCTTAGAATTTTATTGTCTTCAAACTTAGTCTTAGATTCAAATTACATGAGCATGAATTCCTCTTGTTCTCCCTCAGAGGATTCTTCATTACATTCCTTGGATGACTCATTGTCTTCCTTAGAGTAAGATTTCTTTTTCTTATGAGTTTTCTTCTTTTGATATTTTTGAGCTCCATCTTGGGCTCTTCTATTTTATCTCCTTATCTTTCTTCTCAGATTTATATGGACATTTAAAAGAAAAATGTCCTACTCTACGACATTTAAAACACTTAAAAGGTAGCTTACCTTTATATTTTCCTAAGCCTCTTTTAATTTTCCTTAAAAACTAATCCATCTCCTCATCTGAGCCACAACTAGATAAATCTTGTCGTTTTTTATGGTACTAGATGTCAACAGTAGGGAAGGGGGTATCCCCGATGTGAAATCTAAATTATACCCCACACCATTTGGAGTAGGAGCCCCAACCAAAATACGGTCGGTTGCCAAATTGGTGATCTCAAAGGTGTGCCTTGGTTGCAATGAACACATAAGATGATATACACGTAGCTTTGTTGATGGAAACTATGTGAACTAAGTGAGATATAAATTGCAATGCATAAAAGGGTCTTTCACATCAAAAGGAAAAGAGTGAGCCTCTTGAAGAAAATAAATAGTACTATCCTAAAAGATACACATGAGCACATAAAGAAGGCTAGTTAGTTAGCCTACAAATTATTTCACAAGATAACAATGATCATGATAGCATATACAACACGCATTCAACAAGATGCATACTAAAGTTAATGAAATAGTTCATTGACATTAGAGTAAATGAAACAACATATACCACAAATATATAAATAGTAGTAGTACAACATCCACGATATATGCATGAAAGTGTATTGACTCTGAGAGATAATAATCACTAACTAAAAGTTCCAAGTATATAATTATAGTGATATGACACTAGCCCCAAGAGTGGAACACGAAGCCACTATTTTCTTCTCCAAAGAATGATATTATTCCTATGTTAGACTAGAGAAGCCAATGCTACAAATATTAAGTTCCAAGTCCTTTTCTTGAGTCATGAGGGATTATTTATAACAAACAAGATGACTCTTCATCTCCCCTTGTGACCTTTTATATTCCATCATGACTCTTGGACTTTTTTTGTCTTTACTCTAACTAATGACTCTTCACATTCCACACTTGAATCTTGGACATCCACTTATATTTACACTTTCATTATTTTAATTCCCAAATACAATAAGACAAAACTCCATATAGGAAAAAAATGGCTAGAGCCTAATAAGACAAAACTTAATACATTAATCTTGAGTTTAAGGAAGCTTTATCTCGATAACTTCAACTTAAAGTTTAGTAGTAACATATTGGTGCCAAGATTTGTACTGTGCAACTATGTCCTCAAACTTCAAAGGAAGATTTAGTTTATATCTAACTCTGGCCTCTATAGCATCTGGATAAATAGTTTTGGAGCTAGTTTTCACTTCATTCCATAATAAGAACAATTTCATATTAACTTTAGCAGGTCTATCTACATACAACTATATGTTTTTCCTGGTCATCTCCAAGTATTCTCAAGTAGTAACCTACCTCAAATTGTCCAAGTATCCTTAGATTTCCTGCCTGATAATGTTTCTTCCCTTTGTCTCTACAAATGGTCCAATTGAAGGAATCTTGTGTGCTCTGACCAAGGATTCCAAACCCTTGTACAATTGTGCATAGGTGGCTATAATGTTGGCCACATAAGTATCGAGTTGCTTGTTACTTTGTGTGAGCATTCTAACTTTGACCTTTTCCAATTTTGCTTCTAGTCTCGTTCTCCTGGCCAATTATGTTGGTGCATTCCTATAATTGGTGCCCCACTCTTGGATCACATTGACGACTACATGAATTAATTTTAAAGCTTTGAAATTTTCTCGCAACCTCTTCTACATGTCATGCATGGGCACTACCACCTTATGAAAAGTTACCATCTCTTCATAACGTTTCCTCATGGTGTTTACCAATGCTTTTATTTCACCATGTATCACTACTTGAAGTTATTTCAAGTGAGAATCGACTGAAGTCAATCTTTGGTTCTCAGCTTTAACATGATCGATTCGTTGTCTTGCAACATATAGATCTTTTCCCAATTGCTTGTTTTCTCCCATCAAGAAGCCTTTGTTTTATTTTGTTGCTCCTGCAAATGCCAAGTTTGTTGCTACAATTGTCTTTAGATTCCTCATGGTGTTGCTAACAATCACCTTCTCTGTATGGATGGAAGTAGGATGAGCCAGATCATTCAGGAAATATTTCTTCCTTTCCTACACTATCCTATTCTTGAGTTGGTCAATGGTCAAGTTGGAAATATCCATCATCATCTCATCATCAGGCAGAGAGATTCCCATTTCATCGAATGGTATGTGGCCACCTATGAGGGAAGGTGAAGGCTAACTACTGACATGTTCTACAATAGGCATGATGTTAGCCTCTTATTTTTGCTCCACCTGTTCAATATCCATGTCCTGGGCCTATATTTTCTCCTCAATTTCTCATGCAAACTCCTCATTTTGCTTTTTTATATTCTCCTCTTCTTCCAGCTATTTATGTTATTCTTCCTCAATTTTTTTATATCTTATTTTCCTCTTGGGACATGTAAGATGCCTCTTATTCAAATATCATTTTCCATAAGACCTTGATGAAGTGATCAAAGAGTATGTCTTACACTCCTCGGTACCTGCATTCTTCCAACAATTTACAATAAATGTGGATAGGGGACTCTTTAGGTGTCCATTTCCATTTTAGACCAGGGAATCCATTGCAAGCACATATTCCATCTAGCAAGTAGAGAGACATGTAAAATTGTGGTTACTTACCTTGTGGTGTGTTTTTCGCATTGTTCAAATTGATATGCAGCTACTAAGACACTAAATGGGACCAAGCAAATATATTCCCCTCTGTGACCATCAGATGCAACATGTAGATCCATACTTTGTGGAAGGATGGTGCATTCTTCTTTCCATAAACTTGACAATAAAAAGATATCAAGTATCGATAAACCATTCTAAGAGACTTGGTTTTAAAAGTATTATCAAGCTTCCAGTGAAATTTGGTTGATTCTTTCCACCTTGACTTAATAACTTCTTTAGTATTAGGTAACTCCAAGTTGCATAGAATTGTAAATCTAGGTGCTTCTCGGGCTTGGCCAAGCTATACACCAAGTGAATGTTATGTGGTCAATAAAAATAAAGCTACTGCCCACTGACATTGTTTAATGTCATACTCTTGGTATCTAGGCCTTTCATTATCCATTTGATAACATATGCACATGGTAGAACTGGAAATATGTAGGCAACCCTATGAAACCCTGATCGTTGAATTTTTATGTAGAATTTTGTGTCCTCTAACTCCTGTTTGAACTCTATTGCAATGAATGCATATTTTATGGTGAGTGAAGTGATAATAGAATCCTTCTCGATATAATATTGTGTATCTGAAAAAAATAAGAACTCCTCTTGCAGTAATTTCAATGGCCTATTCAATACTGCTCTCTGTGACCTCCTTTGATGTTGATTTCTTGGGAGACATGGTGCTACTTGATGATGAAAGAGTAATTTGTTTAGAAACTATAGCACGTGTTCCAAAAGATTCATTATGCACTCATGGCAATGTCAGGTTAGTTCAAGAGAGATCAACTACACAACCAATTTTCAAGCAGGAAAAAAGTGACCGAGGGAAATTATTGTGCAATGTTGGGATTCAAGGATGTAGAATAGGCACTAGAACTGTGCATTGTGTAGTTTTATAGGAATACTGTGTAGTTCAATATTTCAAGGGAACTGCATGTGCACTAGATTTGCACAATGTGAAATCTCAGTTGGGGGAGAGAGGGCTTGGACCATGTAGTGCACAGTTCCAATTGGAAGATAGGGACACTACTAACTATGATTTCATAGTACTTAGCTAGGGAAGGCTAGTGACTGTGTAGTGTGCAATTATAGATGGAAAGGAAGGGATCGTATTGTTTGTGATTGCACAATGCGTAGTAGGAGAGGCCAACAAGGCTTGAAAATTATGTAGTTTCTTTCAGGAGAAAGGAAGATTTTAGATATGTGAATAAGGAGAGGAAGGGTGTAGATCAGTCTTGGAAACTTTTGAATGAGTCATTAACATCAATCAAAGAATTTAATGCAAAGAGAAGAACATGCATGCATATATACACCAAACAACAATAATTGTTGGTAGGATAAAAGACAATAACTATAATGTGAAACTTGTAAAGAAGCTCAAAATGATAAAACAACTCTTTTAAAAGTTAAATATGGTAGAAACACCACTTATTACAAGAAAAATCATGCAAAATGACACTTGAAAACACAAAAGCAATAAAAGCGACAAGAAAAGAAACAGAAGTGACACTTGAGAAACTCACTCAAAAAAGTAGCATAAATCAAATCCAAGCTCCTAGAGCTCCAATGGTGAATGTGAGAATGAACTCTATGAGCCTCTCTTATATATATTATCACTCATGAGATTAGGGTTATCATTTTTTACATGCATGCCTAAAATCAAGGAGAGATTTACACTTGTCTTCAGATCAAACTTGGAAACTTGTGCCACACTATCAAATAATAATACTCACTCAATATTTTTTATGAGTGCACAATTGGATGATCTAGGGGACTACACATTTCACTGGCAGAAGAGACTGTGCAGTTCCCAGTTACAAGGGATTACACAATTTTGTGGCATAGTGAGTTGCGCAGTTTAATCTCACACTGATGATTGCACATTCTTCTTTCTTAGTGGTTGCATGTCTCACAAGGTTGTGCCACTCAATTTCACAAGCAATTGCATGGTTCCTAGTGATATAGGATTGCATAGTTCCTTAAGGCAAGGCATGCCACCAATGCTTAATTAAGACAAGACTTAGCTTGTGTTTAAGAGAGTGTTTTCTTGTCTTCATAATATATGCAACTGTTGTCGACAAGAACTAGTTGTCATCATGAAAAAAGGTTAAGATATCATAAGCCTTACATGAAAGGATAAGTCATTACAGTACTAGAAGAACACTTGATGCTAGTTAAAATGATACTTCTCATGATCAAAAGTAGGCTCCAAAATCAAAGTGTAGTAAAAAATTTGGAGGGGAGGTTGTAGCAGCTACAATAGGTGTCTTTTGTGCTCATTGGATTTCCTTGAGGCTTTGAACACAACTTCATTTTTCCCTAACTTCTCTCCAATTCTCATCTCATAGGTAGTGAGGGTTCCATGCAATTTCTCTATTGTTAGTCTTCAACTATGTCATCTCTTCTATGGTTGAGATCATGGGTTTAAATATAATTGGGAGTGATCTTAAAACCTTTTGAAAAAAATCCTCTTCTTTAATGTCTTCACCAAGCCCTCTAATCATATTGCCTACTTCATCAACAGTAAGGATATTCAACAATGCTTTCTTACTCATTCATTTTAAGACTTTCAAAGTTAATTTTATAGGTTTGAATCTTGGCTTGCTTTACCTTTTCATCTCCTTCATAGAAATTATTGAGCTTAATACCAAAATGAACTAGTTAATTCCATCTACAATTTCATTCTTGGTCTTTCATTATTGTTTTGCACTCTCCTTTCATGATGATCTATCGGTGGAGTTATTGGAACTGTGTATCCAGATTCTATTGCAACCCATACATCGACTCCAAGATACATGATTTATGCTTCCATTATAACTCTCTAGAATACATAATTAACTCCATAAAATATTTGTACTTTTCTAATGTAGGTATCTCAATTGGATTGATTTGCCATGATTCCCTATGGATCTATCTTCCAGTGATCAAATTATTCCTGAATGAACTCTCTCTGATACCAATTGTTGGGAATCAATATACTTTAAACAAATACCACATAATCACATAATAAAGATGCATTCATAATTGTACACAGTGTTTTAATGTGGAAACCCTTTTGAGAGAAAAAACACCAAATCTTATTTTTATTATGATGTAAACTCAAAGTGCCCACTCTATTTATATCAGGTACTTTTGTGAGAACCCACTCATTGGAGGTCATAACCCCCAATTAGCAAGCACCAACTAGCTCAAAGGAACCAACCTAAGATCTATGTGGGCACCAACTTGCTGCTGCCAATTAGATATACTCTTTCATAGTATTTCAAACTAAGAACTCCTCTAACATTCTTTAATTTAATTACAATTTGTTACCACTTCTCACACACAACCACTTCATCTTCTACAACTAGCATATGCATTACCAGGATTTCTCTCTTCTACAGGAACACACACATACTCAATCCACAACATCGTTTTTTCTGCAACACACTTGCTATAAGGTTCAATTGCTATCAAATTGCATTCTATTTATTCTGTGCACTACTCTAGCTATCTCACACACTTTTCACTTCTTTGTTGCTCTTCATTTTCATTCCAATTATACATTTCTTGAGAATAGATACTTCAATTAATTCTTCTTCTACTCAAGGAGATACTTCAGTTCATTCTAGCTACAATTTGTTGTAGATCTCCTCTAACACTCTATTCCTTCATCTTGCAATGTCAAGCGACTCTATATTTAATTCCACCAACTTCACTTTTCATTTAAAGATGATATAACTTCATTTGTGATTGTGCCAGCTTGCAAACTCAATCTTGTGTTTCATTCTCTACAGGTGGTTATCCATCACTTCTCATCAACAAATCCGATCCCACCCTCTATTTTCCATAGTTCTTCGCTATCAAACAATGCAAAAAAATCATTCAATTTCATAACAAATATTAATTCCAAATTCTTAATTGTCCAAGCTATTCACAACTTGAGCTCCTTTTTCATATGACCATGACTATGACTAAAGACTTAACATAGTATGTGCTTATCCTTATATTTAGTTTCGGTCCTTATTTAGTGTTTCAATCAAGAAAGCCATCTTTCCAAAAAATTGAATAACACATGTTTCGAGGCCACTTCCCAACTCTAATAGAATTTCAAAAATTATATAACACAAAAAATATTCCATAGAAGCATGTTTTCAGCACAATTCCTTATGTTATGCCACATCATCAGGTGAAAATAGTTCTTTCAACATGATGACTTTACCTTTCCATATGGCTTCCTATGAATGGCATTATGTATGACATGGATTTGGCCTACTTAGTCATCCAAAAACTCCAAAACTGCCTTCCACATGTCACTTGCATAAGGTGTCATGTCATCATCCATTCCTAGTTAGCACCACCTACTGGCCACATCCTTTTGTCTTGTCATCAACTTGTATGAAGAGGAAATGTGGGTTCAGATGTTACTCTTATTTTTCCTTTGAATAAAATATTCAAAGGCGAATGTGTGGTCTGCATTGGAACTATGCCATCACATGCAACTTGATTCACAAGTTTGGGTTTGAGACGCTTATGCACCTACACCCCCAAACAACTTAAATTTGGGACTCTTCAACACCTACACCCTTGAATAAATTGATTGTACCTAACATTCGGATGACCCCAATTTAGTGCAGAGTTTGACCTTTTATATTGTGCACTCCTTATCTCCCTCTCAAGTGGCCCAAACCTTTGAATTTCTTCAACCACGACTAACCGCCTAACTTCAACCTACAATAAATATTCAACCATTAGGATATTTTATAAGTGTGATATACTATTGGAAAGGTCTTCTAGAGGGCTATCCATCTAGGTGCTTTGTAGGGGAATTTGATTTTACCTTTTTCCCATAAACTATCTAGAACAACCAAGTCTTTGAACCATGCAACGATCAGTCATAGTCATCTTTTTTTTAAGGATTCTTCAATTATTCTGCGACTATGATGGTTCTCTATAAATGACGTAAATAACCATCTTGATACTTTCCTTGACATCAATGATTTCACAACCATCTCCAAGACCATTAACAGGTGTCAATCAATGATAACACTATGTCCAACAATCTCTAACACTGTGTCCAACAGTTTCCAAGGAATTTGTGGGAGGTTTACGAATAACCAAGAAAGGACATGACTACCTATTTGTTGTAGTTGGCAGGTTCAACAATATACTTTTTTTAATGCCCCATAAAAGGACCAGTAGAGGGAAAGATGCAGTGAACTTGTTACTTGGATAGATTTGGGTGCACTTTGGGATACCAAGGAGCATCATTTTAGACGTGGACACGATATTTCTCAATGAATTATGGACTACATTATGGAGAATATGGTCACAAAGTTGGAGGCATATACACCATTTCATGCACAAATAGATGGGAAAATGGAAGTAATCAATAGTACTTTGGTGTAGCTTTTGACAGGTTACAATCGGAAGAACCTAAAGATCTGGGATGCAAATCTATTGTATATAAAACACTCTTATAATAGAGTAGTCTACACTTCTATTCGTAAGTTCCCATTTGGAACTTGTTTTGGATATTTTACATATTCATATATGGATATTATATATAGGTAGAAAGGAGTAGTGAGGGATGATCTTACAAGGGATCCCCTAAAGGTAGAAAAATTTGTTGAGAAGATCTGAAATCCATATACAAGTACAAAAGATATTTCGAAATTCATAGAAAAATATAAGGCCCTCCATGATTAGCACCAAAAAAAAAAAATATTTAAGGTGGTAGGAAAAGTATTGTTACACTTGAAAAAGGAGTGGCTACAGAGTCCTAGTAAAAAATAAAAGCTTTGTGATATGGTCCCTTTGAGATACTAGAAAAGGTGGGAGATAACACCTACAAATTCAATCTACCCCCATATATGTGAATTTACATAGTGGAGAATGAAGAGAATCTAAAAATTTATGAGGCTTCCATGCTAGATCAAGAAGAGGAACAAGTCCTACCTTGTGTAGAGGATTTGGCAGCAGATGCTCAGGCAGAGTTGATGGAGGATACAATTTTATAAAAGGTGTCTAGAATTATAAGACAAGGGTAACATGACCTTTAGCAGATTGGATTGAAAGGATAACTTCTAGGCAAAGCTAAATTATACTCTTGAAACAAGGTGGAGAAAAACTTTCCTCACCTCATTTAGTAGAGGGACCAAAAGCCTCCCATAATGGTGACTAAGGTATAATTCATAATGACCAATATATTGTTTGTCATCCATCTTGATTGTTATTGTGTTTTCTTCTTGAATGTGTACGAAAATAAATCACTTAAGGTTGTGGATGAAAAACAACCCTATCAATGAAAATGGCTGCTAAACATTGTAGATCTGTAACAAATGATAGAAACAAAACCTGTCAAAGCCCTTATCTATGCCACAATTATAGTTAAACAATAAAATGGAATAGTAAAATAAGCACAAGTAACTCCAATAATCCAATGGAAACCAGATATATAAAGAATAGATTTTATTAAACAACACCTGTGAATGGAATAAATAATGTTATCAACCCCCCTCTATGGGATGGGTTCTTGGCTATCCTCAAATGTCTTCAGCTTTTATAGAGTCTCTCTCCTCTATCATGTTTAAACCCAACAAATAAAATGTTTGAGCTCAATGAGAACTCAAATGGAAATGAAAATGGTGAGTGGCAGTGATAACAATCAGAGCTGCAACAATGAGTGCAACAATGAAAATAATCGAAAGTGAATAATGAATGGAAAACCCTTCTATTTATAACAAAATATTAGGTTATCCTCGAATAATGAGCAATAATAAAATATTATTAACCCCACTCTAGAATTAACCATTTGGAATATTTTATTATATTTGGTTAGAGGGAAAAAGTATTTAAACTTTTATTTAGAAATAATAAATAAATAAATGATTTATTTATCATCTCAAGAAATATGGTTAATCAATAGTAAACAAATAATGATTTATTTAATTATTCCTAAGGGATTTGGTCAAAATTGACAAGGAACATTAATTAAACAATGGTTTAATTAATTATTCCTTGAAGATAATTAAATAAATAGTGATTTATTTAATTATTCTTCATAGGTATAATTATAAATGACTTAACAAATGTGGTTTATTAAGCAATTTCTCACAGTGAAAGCAATTTTACTATAGTAAAATTGGCCCTACATGGTTTTTGTGATAACAGATTTCCCTCCAAGGTACGAGTCTTAGGAGAAAAATGTACAACCAAAGTACGTTGTAAGGACACAATCACTAGACAACGAAGTAGAGAGAGAGAGAGAGAGAGAGAGATCAATGGACCTGAAGCGAAAAAGGATAGTGACAAAGAGAGTGAGACCAATGAAAGTCTCCTTTTATGTTGTGGTATTGGATCTTGGTGAGGTGGGGGAGGCATACCTATAGTCACCAAGATAATTTTAATAAAAAAATAATGATGCGCCCAGAAACATGAAACTCAACAATAAAATACATGATGAATGGTACATGACATGCTGGCATAACTGAGCTAGAAAATAATACAATGTGTCCCATATACATAATGTGCATGGAAAAAACATGAACCATGACTAAATACAATAACATCTGAGTACATGAGATATAATGGCCCTTCCCTCAAAGAATGGGTGGGAGGAAGGGTAGAACAACAGAAGAAGCCCTGTTGAACAGGGAACGACTCTACAAAATTGAATGGATCATTTGAAGGAGATATGCAAGCAATGAATGCTACAAGCAACAGGAAACGAACCCATCAAATCTATGGAACTACATCTGAGGTTGTAGTATAATAGGAAGGCACCCAGGCATGTGGGGGGATACCTGAAGGGCCACCCCCTCATGAGCTCTGAAACATCTCACACACACTTAGGAATCACTAGTACAATTTGTTGCATCACTGGACCATCAAGTGTATGAATAACGAACATGAAATAGTCAACTCAAAGGGAAATGATGATTCCCTTTGCTTTATCTAAGGCATCGAACAAGAGTGAAAGTTGGAACCAATATACGTTGCCCTCTAGGTCGTTATTTTGGAATAGGTGGGGTGATATCGGCAGAATACGACCCGCCATAGGTGAGGCAATGAGGATCCTCAACTAAGGCAAGTGGGAAAATAGTAATGTGACTGATGGACTCACATCAGGGACAATGGAAAAAATGGGACTAAGGGACAAACAGATGACTTCCCTTGTCAAAGCATAAAGTGCATGGCTGACCTAGTAGCGACTGGCTCGACTCCGGAGGGGATGGTGGACAATATGATTGAAGTCCAAAATGGGGAACACGGGATGAATGGTATGAAAATATGGATGGAATAAAATGAAATTATATAATGGGATGTAGAATAGACTCCATGGATGTAAAGGTGACTCATTGTGGATGCTCTGAACAGGGGTGACTCGATGACGCTTCCAGACAGAATACGCCTAGTGGGGACCATGAAAACATGAGGAAATGATGGTTTCTCATGATGAAAATAAAAATGTGAAAGGAAAAGTGCCAATGGAAGGTGGCCTTCAAAGTAAACAGTGGCTTATGAAGAAATTCGATTTTGAGAGGTGAGGAAGTGACCCTTCTTGGAAAAATGGCTCCCTGATGAAGTGTCAAATCATCAAAAAATAAGAGAGACCCATTATAGTACTCGATGAGATATTTCTAATGGTTCTAACATTTTTCAAACTAAGCTATGGTTTGGTCACAATGGGTGAGAGAAAAAATGTGGGTTTTCCTATAAAAGGGTGTTTTCCCTCCAATTGGAGAGGAGGAGAAGACCCTAAATCTTATGGAAATCATAGCGGACAAATCAAACATGAGAATTGGGATTTGCAATTTTTAGGCAAGTGGCCTTACTTGTCTAAAGATGGCCTTAATGCTTCTTGGAACGATGGTTCCTAGTGATAAATTAAGGGAAGAGGAAAACAAGAATGAACTACTAGAGGAGGTCTAAAATCATCCTCACCCACTAACTCAAACATGGGGACTATGTGGTAAATGTGGTATGACATAGAGTAGAATATTTTAAGATATGGTATCAAACGTCTACGATATACAATGTGAATATGGCTCGCCGAAGAGGACGGTAGGCCAAACTATCCAAGTAATAGGAGGATAATCGACCATACCTAGATCCGGTGGGATCTAGGCCGAGAGTTTAATCAATTGAGAAGATGGCCAGGGAAAAACCATCATGACCCCAAGCATGGTGTAGTGCCCACAAGAATATTTGATGGAGGGGACTGATTTGGTATACAAAGGTGGGAATTATGCCCCCTAGTAGGAGGAGTTTGTGAAGTGTCATTGTGTTCCGAGTGCTCGAAAAATGGATTCAAGCATATCATCCCAACTTGGCACGAAATCCTCCAAAGGAAGTATCCATGATGGTGCATATCATCCCAAGGGTAACCATGGGTAGACATAGCTTCCATGATATCCTCATCAAACTGGAATATGGATGGATGGGAGGAAGACTGACTACATGATGCGGCGATAGTGCCTGGTGCATCATCCTGAGAAAGAAGGTTCACATACACATCATCTGAACTGGTAAAAGATGAGCTAGTAGATGGAAAAGCTACTGATGTTGAGACTTGGGTTTCCAATGAAGGAGGTTCGATAGAAGCGCATGTAGAAACCTTAAAAAGGTTCTCCTGCGAGGAACTCAAGGATGACAATAGGTAAAGGATATGGACCGTGGAGTTTGTCATCTTGACATTGGGGGGAGGGATCATGATGGTGGGACCAGAGTCACTTGTTTTGGTACACTAGTGGTACCAGAATCCACAAGTAGAGGAGTAGATGATCCACTATGAGTGGCCTCGTATTCACAAAGTTCTTGAATGCAATCATGAAATTCGTCGAGATGAGGGCAACAATGGGAATAGTGACCATAATGATCGCATAAGGAACAAGGGTGATTTGTGCGCAATGTTTTGAGTTTCTTGGCTAGTCCCAGTAAGGTAACTTGGACCTCAAGGATATTTGACTCAAGGAACATTTCATGAAACAAAGGTTTGAGATGAGGAAGCTTAGGACAGTTATTGGTGGCATGCCCAACAACCTCACACAAAGCACACAGGGGTGTCAGCTTTGGGGCTTTGGGAGTGGAAGGTGCTTAGGGAGCCTTGCACTTAGGTTATTTTTTCTTGCCTTTTCCCGCTTGTCCGGATGCTCTCGCAACAGGAGTGGGTTCCTATTGAGGTTGCAATGGAACTGAAGCAACAACAAGGGTCGTAGGGACCGATTGAACTGGGGTCAAAGCATGATATGGTCTGAGCTAACCAGGTAGAGTGTTCTTTGGGGGATCAATGTACTAGACTGGGATCCCCAAAGTCATATTAGGGAGAGTCAATGAAGAAATTATAGGGATAGAAAAGATTCAAGAAGGAGAAAACAAGAAAGGTATATGTCCTACAGAGTAATGTCCTGACAGAACAACTCCTAGATGGTTGAGACCTGGAGGAATAGTTCCTGGTGGGAACAAAGGGGAGGCACCCACAAAACGAGGAGGTCTTGGGGGGATGGATCTGGATGGCTTAATTGAGATGGTAATCATAGGGTACTAAGGATATGGTTGTGGATTAGATGTACTAGATTGCTTTTGAGCAACCTGTGATGCTTGTAACATGCAAACACTTAATGAGATAGGCTTAGAGATAGGAGGGGAAGGACTAGGGAAATAACTTAATAATGAGGAGTCTTTGTAGACACCAGGTGAAACACTCGTGAGAGGGGTAGAAGACTTATTGTCAAACATCAATGAGATAATGGACTTAGGGGAGGTCAAGGATGTTGGCTCGTAGTAGGTAAACTGATCGATGGTGATAATATTCCCTTCATGGGGGAAGCACATCTTACGGAAAACCACAAATGTGATGACTAACATTACATAAGTGTAAATACGACCCAAGAGAATGTTGTAATCTAGAGGGGAATCAATAACCTCGATATCTACATGAACAGTCTTTCCCACAAGAGTCACTGGACAATTGCAATACATGTCGAGAGGCTGGGAGGAGTTATTGTCCCAAGCACGCAAAGTGATGGTGGATGGGGACAACTTAGGTGACTTGAGTTGCTTCCAAACATCAACAGAGATCACACAGGTGGATGTACCTTAGTCAATAATGCACTGGAGATTATCACATTAAGGACTCTAACTGGTATCTGAAAAGTAATGGATGGAGATAATCGATGATGTTCTAACGTATCAACAGGAAAGAAAATCAAACAATCGTCTGAAGGATCTACTGCAACCAAAGCAGTTAGTAGAGCTTTCTTTTGAGATAGGCACAACTGGAGCACTTCCAACATCGACATGGCAATAGAGGATTGCATCAAGTTGTTGACTATGTATGTATTGGCAGCTTGGTTAGAAGTTGTGTTACGATGTAACGGTCCCTTGGGGATCTTAGGAATTGCCTCAACTTTAGGTTGAGGGATCTGTAGTGGCCCATTTTGTGTCGTAAGAGGCTCAGTAGATGCTTTGGTTTTGGAATTAGTGGCAGACGAAGTCGACAACTTGTTATATTGATGCAACCGAGTTTGTAGGTTGATATCAAAGGGATTGACCTCGTTAGAATTTATCATAAGTATCTGGTAGTCACCAGGACCAAAAGCTTGGGTAAGATGGGCTACTTGACCTCGCTGAGGGAAAGTATTTGTGAGCACGATCAGTTGAGATGGCATGGGATTCTGAGGTGGTTTCTGCATAGGTAGTTGACCTCTAGAAGTTGCTTGGGCTTCCCACATTTGGCGCATTTTGGGTAAGAGGGGACACTCATGAGTATAATGGTCATGTACACCACAACATGCACAAGTCTTGTTCGTACAAATAATCTTGTTCTTCTTGGGTTGGTCACCTTGTTGCTAGTTTTTAGTGTTAGGTTGGTTCCCCTGGGGTTCATTAGGTTGATTACCTTGGTTACTCTTGTTACCATTGTTACCTTTTCCATTATTATTTTTCTTCAAATTTTGGGGATTAGTCAGACTCTGCTATGGAAATACTTAACCTTGAGGGGTTGGTGGCTGTTGGGGCTGAGGATGCATGGGAGGCTGCAGCACTAATGCCTGAGGGGTTGGAGTGCTCGACAATGCATAGGTATAAGATGGTGAAGGGGCAACGGTCTGTAAAATAGGTTATGCACTTGTTGGCCCTGACATCTGCTGATGTGGTTGGGTAAATGCATAAGAGGTGATTTGTCTTGAATACACATTGCTGGCAAGAGGGGCATAAGTGTTGGAGGAACTAGTGCCCCCCTACGGATAGCTATAAATATGATGAGTGTATGATGAAGGATGTGAAATAGCTCCAACAATACCATTAGTGGCATGAGATGCCCCCGATGCATTAGCACCACTAAGACGGGGGAGGTCTAGTATAATGGTATAGACATAACCAGATTGAGCATAAATAAAGTCATATCTCAGAGCAGTTTAGAGAGTATCTTCTTCTGTCTGAGGAAAATGAGATGTGACATCTTTGGCAATATGTGCTAAAAGAGTTACAAGGAACCAATCGAGGTAGACACAGTCTTCGAAGGGTGGAGCACAACACATGCTCCTCCTTCTAAGCCATTCCTAGACATGATCAGAAAAACAGGTGGTAGAGGACTGGCAGAATGTGATCAAGAGCTCCGTACCAGTGTCATATTAGAGAGGTAACTGAAAATATGAGAGGAATTGTTTAGCAAGCATCTTGAAAATGGAATGAGAGGTGGAGGGCTGGTCAACGTACCACTTTGCAGCATCTCTAGTGATCATGCATTGGAACAACCGAAGACGAAAGTAATCATCAGTGATGGAATTGGATGAACATCGCATATTGAAGGAGCTGACATGATTGGTGGGGTCCTCTCCAGAATCAAACTTGGGAAGGTCAGAGGGAATCTTAGTCAGCATAGCTAGCCAACTAGCATCATGGTGTATAGGGTCATTGATCAACTGACTAAAATCCAGGAGGCTTAACCTAGCTATAAAAGGTAGCATGGGAGCCACCAGAACAGTTCCTAAGATGGTTCTGCTAGATGTGACCACCAAGGTAGAACCAGAGCCAACACAAGGTTGGGTGGGTTTTAACATGATGATGGTATGCGTTGAAGGAGGCTCGGAATTAGACGAGGAATTGAATGAACCAGAAGAGGAGTTGGTATGGGGACTCAGGGGATTATGAACTTGAACCTTGTGGAGGGGAGTAATTTGCCCAAGTGGAAACTAGGGATGAAGGCCTAAGAGTCTCTGTGACAAACGCCTTGGTGGCGCAATGGCTGTAAGACACAAGTGACACAGAAATGGTGAAGTGAGATTAACAAGATGTTTTTATCTTTGTGTGGGGAGATAAATTAATTAATTTAAGCTGTGGCTTGGCAATGTAAACCAAGCACCCTTCGCTTAAGGTGTGCTTGTGTGTGTAAGTGTGCTTATTAATTAAGCTGAGATTGTGTTTGAAAAAAGAAAAAGATTTCTAAAATAAAATAAAATTAAAAATAGAAAATGAACATCAAATCAACTTCCTAAACCCCACCCAAACTGGGTTTGCAAACACTGTGATGGTTGGTGGCGAAATCAGCTAAAAACACACAAAAAAGGCCAAGAGATCTAACCGTTGGTGCCACTGGGATGAAATGACACTATGCTACTGGAAAGTGGTGTAGCAACAACAAAACATTAGGGAGAAAAATCGCTAAAAAAATATAGGGAGATGGGTGTGAAACCTAGGGCAACCAATGGGACTCTAAGGCAAATGACTAAACAAGGTTTGAGATGAAACTTTTGATTGAAACAACCTATATTTAAAGATATGAAACAAGAAGGTACAAATCTAGAAAATATGGTTGAAATCTCTACAAAAACTCAGACTTCGTACTCAGCTAAACTCCTCCTATAAAGGTGGAATTGTACTAGAAGCCCTAAGGGGATAAATTCCACCTCGATGAGAAAATCAGAGTAGATCAAGGCCTAAGCAGGGTAAGGCAATGGTCAACCAACCTAGCAGAAAGCTCTCGGCAAAACCAGAAACAGATCAGAAAAAATCCCAGAAACCCTAGAAATCGTAGGTACTGACCTGATTCCTAAGATATAGCACTTTTAGGGGCAAAATAGTGTGATTTTTACTCCTTGATTCTCGGTTAGAAAGTCTCGAGAAATTTTCCATCTTTGTCACAGTTGGTTCCTGTGAATTGTAGAAAAGACCAGAAAACTTATGGAAGTTAGAAATTTGACTGGGCTAGGGTTAGAAAGCTAGTAAACAACATTAAGAGATGAAAAAATAAAAACCCTAAGCTGGAAACTAAAGGTCACTGAGGTTTTCGGATCCGAATTAAAAACACAGTAGAGTCACCAAATTGTTATTGTGTTTTCTTCTTGAATGTGTACGAAAAGAAATCACTTTAGGCTGTGGATGACAAACATCCCTAATAGTAAAAATGGCTACTAAACATTGTAGATCTACAGCAAATGATAGAAACAAAACTTGCCAAAGCCCTAATCTATGCCACAATCATAGTTAAACAATAAAATGGAATAGTAAAATAAGCGTAAGTGACTCCAATAATCTAATGGAAACCAGATATATAAAGAATATATTTTATTAAACAACGCCTATGAAGGGAACAAATAATGTTACCAGTCCCCCTCTATGGGATGGGTCCTTGGCTATCCTCAAATGTCTTTAGCTTTTATAGTCTCTCTCCTCTATAATTTGTAAACCCAACAAATAAAATGTTTGAGCTCAATGAGAACTCAAGTGGAAAGGAAAATGGTGAGCGACAGTGATAATAATCAGAGCGACAACATTGAGTACAACAATGAAAATAATCGAAAGTGAATAATGAATGGAAAACCCTACTATTTATAACAAAATATTAGGTTATCGTCGAATAATAAGAAATAATAAAATATTGTTAACCCCATTCTAGAATTAACCATTTGGAATATTTTATTATATTTGGTTAGAGAGAAAAAGCATGTAAACTTTTATTTAGAAATAATAAATAAATAAATTTTATTTTTTTTCATCTCAAGAAATATGGTTAAGGAATTGTAAACAAACAATTATTTATTTAATTATTCCTAAGGGATTTGGTCAAACTTGATAAAGAATAATAACTAATTAGTGATTAATTAATTTTTTCTAGAGAAAAATAAGAGAATTAATGATTTATCTATTTATTTTTCATAATTGGGTCAAATGTGACAAGGAATATTAATTAAACATTGGTTTAATTAATTATTCCAAGAAGATAATTAAATAAATAGTGATCTATTTAATTATTCTTCATGGGTTTAATCATACATGACTTAAGAAATGAGGTTTATTAAGTAATTTCTCACAATGAAAGCAATTTTACTATGGTAAAATTGGCCCTAGATGGTATGGTGTACTTTGATCCATCTAGTAAAGTATGGCTAGATGATCATTATTTTGTGATAACATTGATACTTTCTATATTCAAGCTTCTGTGATCCATAATAAATTAAACAAAGTCTTTCGAGAGAAATCACACGAGAGAAATTTTTGGCCAACGCGTTTCGAACCAACAAGTGTGGTTCATCATCAGGACTAGATGAAGAGGCAGTCCATGGCAAAGGCTTAAATAGAGAGCAATATAGAGACATAATTTCAAGTAACGACTATATTTGAACAATAATGTTTAAATTATAATATTAATTTATTAATTATTAAAAACAAATATTATTAAGTAACCGACTTATATTAAACGGCTATTTTTTTAAAGATATTTAAATAATGATATTATTTCATTAAACTTATTAAAATATTAATAGGTAATGGCTATATTAAACGGCTAGTTTTTTAAAAATAATATTTAATTAATATTAAAACAAAATATTACTAGTTTCTTTTAAAATAATATTTTAATAATGATATAGTTTATAATTTATTAAATATTAATATGTAACGGCTATATTAAACGGCTAGTTTTTGAAAAATAATATTTAAATTAATTTATCAAAACCAAATATTACTAGTTTTTGGAAATAATATTTAAAGTGTGATATTAGTTGATTAATTTATTAAAAACAAATATTAATAAGTAACTGTTATATTGAACAACTAGTTTTTAAAATAAATAAATAAATAATCAAAGTCAAACTTTAAAGGAGGGGAGTCAAAAATTATAAAAATGATTGAAGACCCTAATCGACACAAGATCATTTGATACATAAAATAACTAATGGAAATAAAATAAAATAAATTAAAAATAATTAATGGAAAAATAAATAAAATAAAACAAAATATACACAAGTCAAAATAAATAGAAATAAATAAATAACAGAAACATATATATATCCAAAGAAAAACAATCAATAAAAAAACGGGGTCAACAATAAAATATGGGGCTCATGCCCATTAAACAAATAACAAAAATACTACGAATAGGATGATAAAATACATTAAAAAAACATGAAGGATCAAGAAAATAAAATCTAATGAAGAATAAATCAACAAAAAATACTATAAAAAGGATGCCAATACCTACATAGATATATAAAAGAAAAAAACAAACAAACTAGGAGGACAAGAGAGGGACCCAACTTCTACTAATATTCCAACCATCATCTCTATCCAAATTATTGGGCCTTTTTTCAATTTCTAGGGCCTCCCTCAATTTACGATGATGAAAATGACTAACCTTAGCAACAACTTGGCTTTCCTCAATGCAGATGTGATGCTCAGATTTATCTGCATGCTCCACCAAAGAAGAGGAGCGGGACCTACCATGCTTGATGTCAGCAACATGCTCACGAATCCTTTGATTAATCAAGCAACCAGTCTCACCAATGTAGGGAGTCCCACAAGAGCATGGAACAGCGTAAACACCCTTCATATTCTTGGGGTCCACTAGGTCATTTACAGATATAAGGGAGCTTTGTATGGTATTTAAAGGTCGAAAGGTTGAAGCCACCTTATGCTTCCTTAGGATCCTTGCAATCTTATCAGTGGTCATTGGATAAAAGGAAGATGAACACCAGAAAATCGATCCTTGGTATGTTTCTTAGCACTAGGACCTTTCTCAACTCTGAGGAAAGCCTTAGTACATTGGTGTCTACTATACCCATTATTAAAGAAAACACTTAGGAGATGTGCTTTCTCTTCCTTGAGATGGTCTTCATAAAAAACTCTTAAACCTTTAGTTGCTAAGGTGTTGAGAACACCAAGCTTTTGAGCTAGGAAATGATGAGAATTAGCATGAAGATATTGTTCCGTATGAGTTTTATTACGATATACCTGATGAGAGAAAGAGCCATTATCATTCCTTGAATGGAGGATGTCAAGGAAGGGAAGATTACCATTACATTCAAATTCCATGGTGAACTTTATAGAACTAGATTGATTATTAAGATGGAGGAAAAATAGTTCCAACTTTTCTTTACCATGGGACCTGATGACAAAAGTGTCATTCACAAACTTCTTCCACAACTAAGGCAGAAGACGGAAAGAGGATAAGGCCTTTGATTCAAAATCCTCCATGAATAGATTAGCTACCATAAGGGAGAGGGGGGAACCCATGGTGACATCGCAAGTTTGCTCATAGAATTCCCCAATTTGATACGTTCAAATTGGAAAAAGTGGATGAATCAACTCATATGTCCATTTTTACTAATGGGAAAGTATGAAACCTTCCAGGAGTAGTTTGAGGCATTAAATGGATTTATTTGGGGTTAAACAAAATTCACTTAAGGATGCACTTTATTTTCCTATTCTACACATATACCTTTCCAATGACTCAAGAATCTCCTTAATCAGAGTCTCTATGCAAGTTTTATGCCACTTGGAAGTTGACTTCTTATTTTGATCACCATGATTCGAGAAGATGCCATGTCAACCCACATTACTCATGGAAGAGGTGATAACTACAGGATCATGATTGATAAGACTTTAGAAGATTCAATATTGTAACTCTAGCTAAGAGTTGAAGGAGTCATGCATAACCACTAGTAGGCTATTGGAATGTGTTATAACGAGGCCACTATGAAGAAAAGAGATTCCATTCTTTTTAGTGCATTGTGTTCCATAGACGAGCAAAGTAGCTAAGAGGGATAAGGATAAAGCACACATAAACGAATCATGCACTGTAGTAGCCCTTGGGCCATAGGCCTTACTCCTTTTTACTTGCATCCATTTTCTATTCAAGGAAAGTGAGCAGTGTGGACTCACCATCGAATTGGGTTTTCTCCCAAAAGGGTTTCCTAAGATATATCTTGCATTAATTGTGGTTTATGATTTTTTAAATTTTTGTTATCTATTTTCTGCATAATTATAATTTGCATGCATACACAATAAATAATAATTAATAAACACATAAATCTATGGAGAAATAAACCCTCATAGTATATATTTCAGATTTTCTAATATATTTTAGTATATTTGTTGTAACAAATTGTCTAGTGGAATATCCACAACATTTTCTGGATCATAGGGGGTTGAGGTAACACCTCCCCCTTAAATGAACATCTTGTTGTCACTTCATAATATGGTAGGTGAATGATGTTCTCTTCACTATCTCATGACTTGGGCCCACATATGAGATGGAGGGAGAAGGATTGAATCTCTAGTACCTCATATATTTTTTATTCCTTAATTTGAAGTACAAAATATGGGTTGTTCTTTACATTCAAAGAACATGGGCATTCTCAAAATAAAGAAAAAGAGTTTTTCCCAATGAAATAACATGGCATCTTTAGGCATATAAGTGGTACTCATATATTTCAATAATTGTTAGGCCCTACATGTCATGTGTCACCTATTTATAGAAAAAACACATGAACTTTTAATTCTCCATGTCATATCGCTCTACTAGACAAATTATATAACTTCTCTTTCTGTATTCTTACAGAGTGTGAAACCAACAATGTAACAGAACACATTGGTAATGAAAAAATGTAAAAAAGAAAATTATGATTCATGAGGATTCTTCTATTCGATTCTTCACTTTATTATCTTTCATACACCTGACTTGGTTATTTATATCTTAAACATCAAGATAACCACTATCCAATCTCACCCCTTTCAACCTTAACCACAATATATGGTAGATAAAACTCAGTTGCATGTGCATTAGATGAATAAAGTCCTAATGGTTTATATATGTGAACACATTACTATTTACTTAGTTGGTGAGATACATATTCACACACCTCATTCATCATCTTCACCATGTATTACATAAATTTACTGGAGTTATGTCCATCGTCAATTGGGTTTATTTTAGGTTGTTGGAATGAATGATTGTTATCCTCCTCACTCAGGGTCAATTCCCACAAGTAACATTTCGATCTCATATCTAGTATATTATTGTAATACCTTTGATCCTTGTTGAACGAACCTGGGCCCTGAAGAATATATTAGACCTACCTATGATCTAGAGGGAAGGGTGCTTTGTTACATGGAAAACAAAATAACCATATTCCACCTCATCTTCCAAATCTAACCAAGTGTCACTCTCCCAATTATAGTGAAATGTTTGTCAAATGTGGCCACCACTTCATCTCTTGGTCAACAAGTCATGTTGTTATTACTTGATGTAAAATCTATCTATTAGAGTTGGGCTGCCAAAATTATTTTGCGTAGGGAATAAATAGGATTATAAAGGAATGTGGAACATTGGGCGGATGAATAAAGCACATGGAAGGAGAAGAGTAAATGTTCTACTCTCCACAATAAAGGACAAGTGAAGTTTGGAATGTGGAGAGAGGAGAAAGTGAGATATGGCATGGAAGCATGAATTGAAGATATGTGGTATAAAGGGTGGAATATTTGAAAGTGATGTGGTATTTTCCATTGTTACAAAAAATCCCACTTAAGAAAAGTTATACACAAAAAAGTATGGATAATAAAATCTCTAACTAATTTTTTATTTGGAAAAAGCATGAACTTTTATAACTTTACATAAAGAAAACTAACTCAAGATATCTATGAGAGAAATGCTCACTAGATCCTAAAAACTAGAAACAAATCTCAATAATAGATATTGATTTGAATTGGATCATTATATTATTCTCATACATCATGATGCATTTGGAGTGGAAATAGTGGAGGAATCAACTCATGGGACCATTTTTACTGGTAGGACCCAATTTGGCAAAACGGGGTCTAAAACCTTCCGTGAGTATTTTGAGGCCTCAAACAATGGTTTTTGGGGGTAAAAAAAATTGTCACTTTATCACCACACCATTTTGTGTTGCTCTACACATAGAGGTCTTTCCAATGACGCAAGAAACACATCAATCGAAGTCTATATGCAAAAGTTATGCCACTCAAAATTTGACCTTCCTTCTTTCACACCTATAGTTCGGGAGAATGTCGCGTCAGCCCCCATTATTCATGGAAAAGGGGCTATTCATGTGATTATGATGTAAAATGCTCTATAAGATATATATTTTAACTCTAGTTAAGAGTTGATGTAGTCAAAATTAACCACTAGTGGGCTATTGAGTTGTATTATAACCAAACCACTAGAAGGAAGAGGCATTCCATTCTTTCGAGGGCATTTTGTTCCATAGTTGAGCAAAGCTATCTAAGATAGATAAGAGGTAGAGCACACAGAGAGGATATGTGCACTGTAGCAAACATGTGACATAGAGTGCTACTTTGTGGATTTGTTGCCTTTGGGAAATCACTGTTCATGTTTCTCTCTTGATCAATATGCAAAAGACATGAGAGCATATATATGGTTTAACAATTCTATTTGTAGTGAGGGTGTCTCTTTTTAACCTCCACATGGGTGATTACAAATGTTTTTTTTATGAATATTTGTTTAAATATATCAAATCCTAACTTGGTTGGTGATAGTTTTAATTGGATCCTAGTCTAAGTTTTACAGTGACGAGTGTACTCCATGTCAAGGTGTCAAACGCCATTGACATAGCGTTGAATTTGACACGCAACTAAGAATGATCATTGATGTAAAATAATGGAGATTGTACACTTTGTCAGTGACTATGGCCGATCATGAACTCATTTGTTTATGAAGTGTGGAGGCATGAAATGAGATTCACTATCTCTCCCACCATTAGAAATCCTCATCTCTATTAGTGTGTTTCATCCACATGGTTCCATAGCTTTTCTTGAAAGATGAAATTCAATACTTGTATCCAAAATGATTGTTATCCAATTTAAATTGGAAGAGAAAAATATTTGCAAAAACACATCTTGAATAGATTGTATCTCATTTAAAATTTTTTATATTACCTCATCACCATATCATCCATATCCACGGAGTACTAACTCAATGTTTTTAGTGAAATCTAGTTTCCTCAACAAAACAAAGTTCTGTTTTTTTCTCTCATTTTTTGAAATGTGTTAAGTCCTCACCAAATCCATATCAATAATATTAATAAGGTAAAACTATAACTTTTTACAAAATACTTAGAATTTTTTTGTTACCCTCTCATACAAAGTCCCTAGAAATTTTGTTTTTTAAAAATTGAATTTGTTAAAAATAATATGTTCCCTCTCCTTTTCTCTCATAGTCCAACTTGCCTATTATGACAAAGTGTTTTGGGCATTGCGTTGAGTAGAAGGTCCACCAAAGTTTGTGGAGTTTGTGATAGAGAATTCTAGGTTGTAATTTTCAATGTAAGGTAGTCAATCATTATTCAGAATCCGTATTTCACATGGGTGGTGAAGATTGGAGGGCTTTGTCGTTGAGAAGGGAGGAAGGGTGGATTTTGTCTTTATTCCATGATGCAGTTGTGAAGATGATGTATCATTTCATGAAACTCTCACCCGGTCAAAAAGAGATAAATGGCTACTTGCATGATGACGAATCATGATGATGGTATTTTTGTTTTCTCAAACTTCTTAAGCAAGGCAAGTCTATTATAGTAAAAATTTAAATGCTGACCCATGGATTCTCTGTATAAAAATTCAATAATAGCAACTTGCAAGAGGTACTATATAGTACACATATCATGAGAGTCAGCTTGGAAATCACATAAACTTCGCGCTAAAAGACATGTCTGTCTTTTCAATTCAGTCCATCTTTATCTTTGTAGAAATAAATAAAAGCACCAAACCCATGCAAATTGCCAACTTGTTCCCTGATGCAACCCCACATGCACATGCATGCGGTAAAGCGTGACCCTCATGCTGATGTTGATGATGGGCAGGGTATGATGGGTCCCACAGGGTTGCCGTGCAGTGTGGGGTCCATCGCAACTTGCAAAGAAAGAAAGAAAACCCGTGTTGGGAGCTCCAATTGCGGAGGAAGCGAGAACGCAAGTTGCGCCATCGTTAGGTAGTGGTAGATGTCTTACGGATTATCCGTTCCATTTATTTTATTCCATTTGTTTTTAGATAAGATTATGGAATAGGAATCTGTTAGTTTTTTTTAAATCTGGAAAATGGAAAATCTTAATAAAATTAAGAGGACATTTCTTTAAAAATTTTCAAAGTTAAGATTTTATTTATTTATTATTTTAAAATTTATTTTTTAAGTTAGTTTGTATTTTTTTTGAGTTGTGTTTAAATGTAATTTTTTGAAAAGTATTCTGGTTTATTATCTGATCTAATTTGTTTAGAATTAGGTAAAGATTCGTTAAAAGCATAAGTTTGATGGGTGAATTCTACACAATCAAAATGCCTTGAAAATTTTCCAAAACGCTAAATTTATATATAATCAAAAACCTAATTTAAACAACACAAATCAAGATCTAATCACAAATATTTTCACTAAATTACAACTAAAAATCTGCTAGAACCTATAAAAAATCTTTTTAAAAAACAACTTTTTTTTAATTATTTATTATTTTAGAATTTAAATTTCTCCTTATTTTACATTAATTTTTATTTTATATTAATTATAAAAATTATATAGAAATAAAAATTGTTTGCCAAACTATAAACAACAAAGAGTAAGGTTTTTTTTGTCCATATTATCTTAAGGATATTATCATCCAAAGTTATTTAAGAAAGTTATGGTTGAAAGTAAGATTATCATGAGTATTGCTACATTGAAAGAAACAACATTGTTTCTACTAGCATAAAATAAGCATAGGAATGCTAATGATATATTCATATTGAGGATTAAGTAGAGGGTGAAGTGACAACATCGACATGCGTCAACCCAATAATGTTAGTTTTGCAAATTTTAAATTTTAAATTTTTTGGTAAATGATTAGTATTTTATATTTGAAGTTGTATGGTATCCAATTGAAGTAGGGTATTTTTTAAAGATTTAAATATTATATTTATAGTATATTATAGGTTATCATTTAATTTAGAAATTATAGTTATAAATGAGGGACATTGAATAAAAGAGTGATTTATTATTAAATTGATAATTTTAGTTAATCTTTCATTTAATCATTTATATATATATATAATTTTTATTAATATTTTTTTTGAGAATGTCTAAAATAACCAATTCACTCCACCAATATAAATATATTATCTAATAATACTTAGTATTTCTACTTCATGTATTGTCAAAATTAAATACCCAAGGCCCTCTATCTTCAACAATTCTTACATCCACAATGAAATTACACTTCAAACATGACTCTTCTCGTATGGATTCAATTTCATCCCAAATTGTCAGGAGTCTACATCCTAAAGGTGTCATTGACAATTTGGCTCCTTGTTCTGTAAGAAATCTACAACGATTCTAAATTTTTAAAGAATCTCAAAATCAAAATATATAAGTCCAGGAATACCTCTAGCCATTGATGCTCTTGCTGCACAGTCCACTTGGTTCTTCATTTCAACAACACTCCAGCTTCAATCCAAGCAAAATAATAATTACAGAAAATCTGAAGGCACTTCCAAGCTATGCTCTCTCAGCTAGATGGTGTGAACAACTGAAGGGGATTGAGATGCTAGCTTGGGGACCAATCAGATGAATTTATAGCCAAGCTTCCATCA
>APFE031068576.1:28401-79523 GCA_000404065.3 Pinus taeda | reverse complement strand
AATGAAAAATTGAATCTGCTTGAATTAAAAAAATTTAGCCCACAAGCAATTTTTATGTCATTGGATTCAATTTGAGCATGATTTACATTGGTAAAACATGACATTTTATTAAGCCTCAATTTTAAGTTTCTTGAAAACGACTTGATCAGTGGGAGCGATCAAACCAAAAACATAGTTTTTGAGAAGGATCATTCAGAATCTCACACTTCCACTATGGAAGACAAGTTCGTCCCGTGTTTTGAGGCTACTACACATGGTGTATGGCTTAAGAGTTTCATTTCTGGGCTTAGAATTATGGATTCTATCTCTAAGCCATTAAGAATATATTGTGATAATTCAGCTGCTGTATTTATGGCTAAAAACAACAAAAGTGGGAGTCGAAATAAACACATCGACATTAAGTATTTAGCTATAAGGGAACGTGTTAAAGAAAAGAAAGTGGTCATTGAGCACGTTAGCACTGAATTGATGATCGTTGATCTTTTGACTAAGGGCATGCCACGATTTAAATTCAAGGATGATATAATGAATATGGGACTTGGTTCCATTATGCAGTTTTTCATTGTATGGACAATGATTATTGAAATTCTTAATTATTGTGATGTTTTTTTCTCATATTTATGTGCACCTTAAGTTGATTGAGAAAATTCACTTAAGAAGGACCAAGAATAAACATAAGGTTTATTCATTAAGAAATTGTTGCCACATAAATTATAATAAGAATAAATACATTGTAATACATGGAAGATAATACTCGTCATTAGAGGACTTATCGCCATGATTCATGTATCTATTACTTAATACAGATTGTCAATGTTTTTTAAGCTGAGACATTAAGTTTGGAAGTATGGACCAAGTGGGAGAATGTTAAGCTCAATTAATTCTTCCAACTATAACCTACAGTTATGGAATTGAACTGCAGTCTTTCCTTTATTTAAGGAAACCAACTGCAGTAGTTTCCTTAAATTAAGGAAATCAACTGCAGTTAATTAATTTTCTGGTTGGAGCTTCTGAAGTGGTCCATTACTCCATCTGGAGTTCTCTACCTTGATCTGTGGAATACCTGACACATAGCCATTAGAAGCTTGATGGAAGCTTGGCTATAAATTCATCTGTTTGATCCCCAAGCTAGCATCTCAATCCCCTTCAGTTGTTACACCATCTAGCTGAGAGAGCATAGCTTGGAAGTGCCTTCAGACTTTCTGTATTCTTTTCCTTGCTTGGATTGAAGCTGGAGTGCTATTTCAGCAAAGCAAAAGTGGACTGTGGTTTGCAGCAAGAGCATTATCAATGGCTGGAGGTAATCCTGGGCATTGAAATTTCATTTTTAGATTCTTTAATTCCGCATATAGAATCGCTGTAGATTTCATACATGCAGCGGATTTCTATATGATTTAAAGCATCTAAAAAATGAAACTTTTAGATGTCCCAGGATTACGTCCAGTCTCATTAGAATACGCATTTGCTGCAAACCACAGTCCACTTGCTTCTTCACTGAAACAGCACTCCAGCTTCAATCCAAGCAAAAAGAAAAATCACAGAAAATCTGAAGGCACTTCTAAGCTATGCTCTCTCAGCTAGATGGTGTAAGCAACTGAAGGGGATTGAGATGCTAGCTTGGGGACCAAACAGATGAATTTAGAGCCAAGCTTCCATCAAGCTTCTAATGGCTATGTGTCAGGTGTTCCACATATCAAGGTAGAGAACTCCAGATGGAGTAATGGACCACTTCAGAAGCTCCAACTAGAAAATTAATTAACTGCAGTTGATTTCCTTAATTTAAGGAAATTACTGCAGTTGGTTTCCAGAAATTAAACGAAAGACTGCAGTTTTAGTTCCATAACTGTAGGTTACAGTTAGAAAAAATTAATGGAGCTTAACATTCTCCCACTTGGTCCATACTTCCAAACTTAATGTCTCAACTTAAAAACCATTGACAATCTGTATTAAGTAATAGATACATGAATCATGGCGATAAGTCCTCTAATGACGAGTATTATCTTCCATGTATTACTATGTATTTATTCTTATTATAATTTATGTGGCAACAATTTCTTAATGAATAAACCTTATGTTTATTCTTGGTCCTTCTTAAATGAATTTTCTCAAATCAACTTAAGGTGCACATAAATATGAGAAAAAACATCACAATAATTAAGAATTTCATAACATTGTCCATACAATGAGAAACTTCATAATGGAACCAAGTCCCATATTCATTACATGATCCTTGAATTTAAATGGTGGCATGCCCTTAGTCAAAGGATCAGTGATCATCAATTCAGTGCTAATGTGCTCAATGACCACATTCTTTTCTTTAACACGTTTCCTTATAGCTAAATACTTAATGTCGATGTGTTTATTTCGACTCCCACTTTTGTTGTTTTTAGCCATAAATATAGCAACTGAATTATCACAATATATTCAATCCATAATTCTAAGCCCAGAAATGAAACTCTTAAGCCATACACCATGTGTAGTAGCCTCGAAACATGGGACGAACTTGTCTTCCATAGTGGAAGTGTGAGATTCTGAATGATCCTTCTCAAAAACTATGTTTTTGGTTTGATCGCTCCCACTGATCAAGTCGTTTTCAAGAAACTTAAAATTGAGGCTTAATAAAATGTCATGTTTTACCAATGTAAATCATGCTCAAATTGAATCCAATGACATAAAAATTGCCTGTGGGCTAAATTTTTAATTCAAGCAGATTCAATTTTTCATTGTTTTGAACTTTATGATAAAACTATTCATTCATAACTCCTGTGGGTAGGTTATGAAATTTTATCCTAATTAATTACATAAATATAATAAAAATTCATGTGGGATAAAATTTATTATATTTAGTCTAATTAATTACAATTTAATGTCTAAATAATATTTATGTGATCTAACCAATCAAAATAATAATTTTATTTAATAAAGATGCTGGTGGTATTCTCTAATTAAATAAAATTATATAGATCACTAGACATTATTCTTTACATAAATGGCATAAACAAAATTTTAACTAGTAAAATAATGTTTACTGAAAGGAGTAAAGTCAAAATGACATTTTACATAAACTCCATATACCTGTCAGCATTACGGTAAACTACAATAATAATTCTTCAAAATTAAAGCTAAAGCAGTCAGCATTACCGTAAATGACTGCAAATCGATTTTTCAATTTATAAACAAAACCCAGAGATTGACTGAAGCAGCATTGATCTACTTTGCACTTGCATAGCAAATGCAGTTCAAAGGCTAGCTGGCTTGACTTCAGGCCCCGTCCTTAAGTTTATAAAATCAACAAATATATATTATTATATATATATTATAATATATATTATATAGAATATATATTATATATTATATATTTATATATAATATATATATATATATATATATATAGACCAAGTAAGAGCCGAATGTTTCACAACTCAGGAAAGCGATCCTTCAACTAAGATGTTGTGAAACAACCCACAAGAGGCAACCATATAAGATTTATATAAGGGATCTGAACATTGAACGGAAATAGCAACATTGCCACTTTACCATTGACATGGCGGCATTCAATTTACCCTCATTATGAGAGAACAAACCAATTGTGAACCAACAACTTAAAACCGTAAGAACGTTTAAGTTAGAGCCCACTAACCCTTTCTCCCTAGATGCTTCATTAGAATTTATTCTTCATACTTCATAAACAAAACTTCTCAAAGCATCTGAGAATCCGCAAATTGTTCAAGTGCAAATTTTATTAAACACATACCAAGTTGGAAATATTTCCTACAAAATACAGCTAATTACCTGAGACAACGGAAGTTTGGATGGTCCTCAATGTCTAAAAATAGCACATGCACAAGATGTTGTCAAAAGCAACATATCAGGGGTTCTCTAAAGAGACAACACCCTCGTTGCTCAATATTTTAAACAATCGTTTAATCATTTTGAGGTGCACACATGTCACTATGTGTGACAAGTTTCTTAATTAGGTGATCGGGTGACCCTCCCATTCAATGAAGTATGCCATCATAATTTGGTTCTATCTTTATTTTAGCCTATGCACTCCTTGTTATAAAGGATAAAATATTAATGGGTTCAGTAGAAAGGATAACCCCTATACTCATTTATGAGAATGAAAGGCCATCTTTGGCATGAGTACTAATTTACCATATGGACACATGGACAGCAAAAAACGAAGATTTCTTTGTAACTTTGAGAGTATTCTATAGAATAGACGAAGCATCACAGTACAAGTTGTCTTAAATGTTCTCATAGCAGCAATAATTTTCACCGAGGATCAAATGGGCCTTGGATCCTCGTAAAACCTTTTGCTTGAAATTAATTAATGCTTATCTCGACACCAAGAGACAAACGATTATATAGCAAAATTTGTTCTTTAAATACAGGCATATTAAAACCAACAGGTGATCCTGTTTAAGGGTAGACGCAGACAAGAGATGTAAGGGAAAAGATGGTTGCAAACCACTTGAAAAGATAAATTTTTTTATTTTTTTATTATTTTTTTCATAATAAACTTATTATAGAGTGATAAGCTCTGACTCAAATTAGATCACTAAGAACTAGTTGACAAATAGTTGAAATGCACTGGCTAGTGATAGTATTTGTTGGATTGACAAAATAAGCTGCAGACCTATGAAGCATGAGAACCACACTCCCAGGGTTACTGTTCCCAAGGTTCCCTGTTTCTGGGAGTAGGGAAGCCAGAAAAAACACTCACAAATACCCAGAAATGGCATGTCGAGAGTGTTCCAGGAGCTCCCACTCTGACATCCCCATTTAGAGAGCTGCTACAGTAACATTCCTGGAAGTCACTTTTGTTGAGTAAATTCCAGAAATACTTAAATGCCTTAGCTTATCACAATTAAGCTAATCAAATTCAAGTAGCGCAATGCGTGAATTATATCCATTCGAGATCTTATCAAGGGATTCAGCACTTATCATTATGGGAGCATAACACCGAAATCAAAATGAATTAAACAAATGGGCAAAGACTGTTGTGAAATCCTCAGTTTTACAGTTTATATATCAGTGAAGGTCAATCCAATAACTGTTGAAGTGCAGAATAACATTATTGAGGCACGAGTAATTCAAATAAAGATTTCAGCATATAAAATTACTCTTAAGTGATACTTCCATCCTTGAAATAGGTCGGATTTCAGCCCAATGCCAAATGCCATTTTACAACCATTAAAATGGTCCGATTTCAGCCCAATGCCAAATGCCATTTTACAACCATTAAAATGGTCAGATTTAAGCTCAATGCCAAATGCCACTTTACAACAAACGTATTATAAACCAATTGCAATACTAATTTTCAACCACCTTATTTTATAAATTGTTCTTGGTCAACCATAATAGTCTTTAATATTGGTTGCCAATCCAGGTTTGCTATGCTTTCATAATACTTTATGCTCAAAGAATTGAGCCATAACTTGATACCATCAAGTGCTATGAAAAGAAATATTACAAATAGGTAAAACTTCCCCCCTGAAGTCTTTGAAAACAATTGCCATATCAAAAGAGTTTTCACCAAGGCATGCTCTCTCCAGATTCACAATTTCAATCTCACTTAAAGTGATTACCAAAAAAGGTGAGTTTAGCAACTCTATCAAACAATTGCCTGTAGGACATATAAAAGCATAGGCCTTGAAAGGAACTCCTTGGAATCCAAGCTTCCTCGAAGGTGTATCAAACATTAATTGGAGATCTTTTAAGTCAAAATTAAAATTATTGGAAATGTCATTTTTTCAGAATCATGCAAAGAAAACGGTCAATAAAAGAGATTCTCAGTAAGATTCAGCATTTTATTTAAGGGATGCAAAGTCTACTGGTATGCATGAACAGGACAGATCCATTTTCACCAAGTGGAGGACTTGAAGAATCGTTACAGAGATTCAATAGTAGCAAAAGTTTCATCGGTGAAACGGTGATTTAAATTTTAAAGTTGATCTTGTTCAATTGACTTCAAAAAATGCATGCATTTACTTCCATAACGGAGTTATTACTCACTCTGTTACATTATCGATGGCTTAATTGCTATAGTAGACTTACTAACTCGTTCAACCATCCACGTTTACAGTAATTAAACAAAACCGCTCACGAAAAGAGGCCGAAATGAACCATCCAAAAGGTAAAGGTAGTTTCAAGGAAAGTGAAAAATAGAATTCAAAACCTTTAAAGTTCAAAAATGCAAATCAATTTCGGCAGAGACACAATGCTATTACTATTCTCAGCAAAGTTTAAACGATCTGAGCTCAAAGATTAGAACCAGGCGGACCATGGCTATCCTGCTTAAAGAATGCAAGAAATGTCTTTACTCTTGCAACAGAAACCATGAATGGGGAATTGCTCTCCGAATACTTAACTGTGGTATCTCAAGGAGTGGTCATAAACGCAACAATGAATGCCAACTTTCCACAAGGGTAGTATGCAAAATAAACCTTGAATGCCTGCAGCCTGGGTCATAAACCTCACAGAAATCTGTGATTAATCAATGAAATGCACAAGAAAATGTGTCGTTTCTTCAAAATGAGTCAAACCCTCAGCTAGAGAATTTTTAAGGCCAAAATCTTTTCAAATACAGAGTCGGACCCACCGCAACTATTAAAGCAGATAGAATATCTCAGGAAACCCTTGCAGCCAATAATTTAGAAATTTAAAAGCAATTTCTTCCAAAGTTCTGTCTCCAAAATTGCTTTGCGATGGATTAAGGTTCATAGATTTGCTTTAGAGGACGTGTTCTCAATCTTAGGGCTGGGACTTCAAAATGTTCGCTGCCACTCTAGAGGAAATCCACAGCTACTCCTAGAGAAATAATGATAATTTTCTATACAAGAAAAATAAGAAACCCTTGGCTAAAATTAATCTTGCAGTGAGATATAGCTTTGAATTCTTGTGACCGCCCAATGGATAAGGTCTGCAAATTTGGAATTCGATTTTAGTGGAGAAATTATCATACGAAAACCTCTTGATTTTTGAAACAGAGGCCCTCCAGCGCACGGATTTCCACTAAGATTTTCAATGCAGCCTGGGCAGTAAGGTAAAAACCAAAATCAAATAAAACTCTACATTTATCTGCATATCAAAAGTAGATCCCAATACTAACAATAGATCAGACACATTTATGAATATCAGGGCAATTATTGTTTCAAGGTATTTGCTGGACTTTAAACTCAAAAAAAAACCCAACAAATTCTCTTTTAAAATTTGACAAGATCTAAAGCTACAATAGAGAGCTAACATAGAGGATCGAAGCATTGTTCCTGCCCCAAAGTGAGTGCATTTGCATCTTTGGTCTGAAAATTTTTTAAGAGGCTAAATTTGTGGCAAGCATATTCTCGGAAGCTTCAGGTCCTTGTTATATATATATATATTTTTACACCTTCTGGGGTTTGAAATTCAGAAAATTTCAGTGGTTACAATCATCCTCTAAGGCCAGAGATCTTTCCATTATTTAAGAACTTCTGATTTGCAGGAAGGGTTTCATTAAACTTCAAGCACTAACCTGGAACGAAGGTGTTTATCTGTTTGCGTTGAATAAATTTCTATATGATGGCGTGGGGTCCTGGCAAGCTTTCCTCCATGAAAATAGAACAGAGTGAGCATTGATGTAAAGCAGCACATCTCTTCTTTTTATTTAGGGTGAAATTCAGAAGCGGCTCAAAACTTCCGCAGGAAAGAGAGATTGTCAAGCATATATGCCCAGAGAGGAAATATGAAGGAGGCACAATTTTTTTTTTTATTTTTTTATTTTTTTGACACAGTAGAAAAACCAAATGTTTTCGTATGGAATGTGATGATAAGAGAACATGCTAAGAAGGGATGCTGTGTGGAGGTTTTCAGCTCTATTGCCAGATGAGATACGCAGAACACACCAAGGCAGAGATACATGGAGGCTCTGATACCAAATGTAAGAAATCTACAGCGATTCTAAATTTTTAAAGAATCTCAAAATCAAAATATATAAGTTCAGGAATACTTCCAGCCATTGATGCTCTTGCTGCACAGTTCACTTGGTTCTTCATTTCAACAGCACTCCAGCTTCAATCCAAGCAAAATAATAATTACAGAAAATCTGAAGGCACTTCCAAGCTATGCTCTCTCAGCTAGATGGTGTGAACAACTGAAAGGGATTGAGATGCTAGCTTGGGGACCAAACAGATGAATATATAGCCAAGCTTCCATCAAGCTTCTAATGGCTATGTGTCAGTTGTTCCACAAATCAAGGCAGAGAACTCCAGATGGAGTAATGGACCACTTCAGAAGCTCCAACCAGAAAATTAATTAACTGCAGTTGATTTCCTTAATTTAAGGAAACCTCTTCAGTTGGTTTCCTTAAATAAAAGAAAGATTAATTAACTGCAGTTGATTTCCTTAATTTAAGGAAACTACTACAGTTGGTTTCCTTAAATAAAAGAAAGACTGCAGTTCAATTCCATAAGTGTAGGTTATAGTTGGAAGAATTAATTGAGGTTAACACTGTGATCTTCTCAATGGCAAGCCAACACGCAATACCAAAATCTCTGCTCTTTGCAGCAGGTACCACTGCCACCATACCAGCGGAACCTGGCATCTACTATCTACAATGACAAGCGAAAGAACCAAGAAAGTCCATGGACACCAAGTGATCGTCACACGCTGCGAGAATACCTTTGAGGGGTCCATCGGAAGCGGCTTTGTTGAATATTTTCTTCGTATCATCTAGCGTGAGCCCATTATTCACCACGTTGACCACCAAGTCCACCACCGAAACGTTGAGGGTGGGCACGCGCATAGCAATCCTGTTGAACTTGTCCTTGAGATTCAGAGCGCTGGGCAGCACTCGAGATAGTGTATACTAGATATATCGATGGTCGTTGGAAGTTGGAACTATGTTTAGCGCTGGGCAGCACTCGAGATAGTGTATACTAGATATATCGATGGTCGTTGGAAGTTGGAACTATGTTTAGCGCCGCCGCTCTTGCTCTTCTCCTGTGACAGTGTATCGCATCCAGCAGATTCTGCATTAAGTCATCCAATCTGAAACTAAATTCATTTCCATAATTAATTATTCCGGACACACTCACAGTTTGTCGAGTTCGAATTTTTAAAATAACATTGATTTAAGATTCAAATACAATTTTTAAAACTTCATGAAGAAATGTGGAAATTAACATGTATTCAAATTTTTCCATTAATTTTCTTTAGGAAAATGTTTACACAATCCAATCACCTAATCACTGGTACATGATAGTGTTGCGGAGACAGTCCCTTTCACTATGCCTGCAACAACGACATCACACCATTATCATCATGTTCACTTTAAGTACGACTGAACTGAATTGTGTGAAATCTTTTCACTGTATTTGCTATAATCTTATGTGGAATAATATTTTAGAAATCCGATTATAAGAGTGAAGTCAGTGATTAGACTAGGTTTATCTCTAGAGCATTTCCAAAATATTTTGAAATATGCAATTATCTTTCCAATACATAATAATGCAACTTCTTTACAACGAGGGAATATCGGACTACCAACTCTGTAATATTGGTTACTTCACTCGATTCCGAGAGCACATACAACTATGTCAATGCAAAATTTCCATGAATACCTTACGTGCAATATGGTTGGGCTAATTTTAGGAATTTAGACAGATTTATTAAGGGTATTAAGGATTTGTTGTAGCATAAAGTGTTGGGTACCGGGACAATATTCAGAGTAAAGACTGTTACTCAGAGTAAAAGTGGTCACTCTAATTTCTAGACACTTTGTGCAACAACAAGGCTCTTAATGAAATATTTGAAGGCAATTTTAAAAGGATAATTATTCGATAACAAATACCATAAATCAGGAAGCAATTACTTACAGCCGAACTCTTTGTGCAGCTTTTGGATTAATGGAGCAAGGCAATTTATTGTGAAACAGCCAAGAGTGCAAAGTGAAGTGAAGTCATGTTATTATCGATTGTGTTTTGGAGAGATTGAAAAAAAAAACCTTTCATGTTGAGAAACCAGAAATCAAACATTTTTTTTAAGGCACAGACACAAAATAACTCTATACCACATAAATTTATTTCTAAACTATTGGAACACATTCAGCTCACTCGTAAATGTTTCTGGTTTTGTATATATATATATATATATCCATATTTAATGATGGTTAGAAATTGTAATTACTTGTACATGAATAGTTTAATTGAAGAATTAGTTAACTGAGTGTTGAGTCAAGTCCAGTCATGGATGAAGAGTTAAGTTTCGTCTATATTTAGAGTGTGAGTTAACTAAACTAAGTGTATGCATATCAAAATATTTTAACCAAGTCACTAATTGAAAAAGATTAAATACTCTTTCTCTTAAATGTAAAAGTCAAATTTTGTGTCATCAATAAAAGAGTGACAAATCATGTGAATTTGTATTTGGTCTCTTCTTTACCATCTTACATTTTAACACCAGTGATAATATCATTGATGGCAACGATTTCAAGAGGCGAGCGCTTCTGGCCTCTATTTATGACTTCAACCATGAACGCCGAACACACCACTTGCGACGTTTTACAGGATTGGAAATCCCTCCTTATTTTCGTTTCTAGCTCCAATTCGGCAAGCGGAAGTCTGAATGAAGAGTGATAGTTATGCTGAAAATCCCCTCGTAAATAACAAGCGAACGAGGGACGAAACCAAGCGAAGCGATACCTGCAATACCCAACCAGGTGAGCGGATCAGTTGCATAAATGGCAGAAACTTCGCATCAGTTGAAATCACCAGCATAATCCGCATATCCAGCCAGGTAGCTCGCAAAAGCGGAAAATAACGCGCTTAGAGACACTCGCCTATCAGCGTAATGACCGGCATATCTGACTATGATAACCCGCGTAGCTTCTGATAAGTCGCATATCCAATTATAATTAGCGTATCGTGATAAGTCGCGTATCCTTCCATGATAATTCGCGTAAAGGCAGTTAGAGTTCGCATAACTAGAAATAATCCGCATATTCAGCCGAAATTACTCATATTTTCCGCTGAGATCCCTCGCATAAACCGTAAAGACAAATAATCCGCGTATACCTCAATAACTGATATAATTGGTGGTGATAAGTCGCATATCAGTGTAATGGTGTGCATATCCTGCGGTTATATCTCGCGTATCGAATGATTAATCGCGTTCCACGGATGGTAATTCGTATATCACACGATAACTCGCGTATCCACGGCTGGTAATTCGTATATCACATGATAATTCGCGTATCCACGGCTGGTAATTCGTATATCACATGATAACTCGCGTATCCACTGGTCATAATTCGAATATTTTGTAAAAAAGCGCATATCAGTTGATAATTCATGTAAATACTGATAACGGCATATCTATTAACGATAAGCACATATCCGAGGCGGTTAACTCGCAGTTTCCGTTGTGGTAATTGCATATTCCGAGGTGATAATCCACGTATTCGACTGAATTTAATCCCATAACCGAGAGTTCGCATATGCCGCGACATAACCCACATATCCAGTTCTGCGCGACCTTAACCTCAGAAGTAAAAATCGTCATGCAGGTCGAAAACTCCTAGTTCCTTCAGTTTGGCTTGAATGCCATGTACCAGCGAGTCGATCCAGATTATCAGATTCTAACAAATATTGAGGCGTGTAAACCAGGGACGACCAGATTCTGCAGAGAGGAGAGGAAAGGAAAGGAGGTAGGGTTTTTGTAAATCAGCTACACAGCCTCCATTCACTCTTGAGGTAGGAGTATCCCCATCTGATAGAGTGCCTTTGAATCTTTGTAGAGGAATTCATTATAGTGTCGATAAGAATGGGACCATCGTTAGGGTTTAGGTATATCCTTAAAAACTGGTGTCTCTAACCTACAATTTAATTAACTCTTCGGAATCGACGAATGGGACCATCGTTAGGGTTTAGGTATATCCTTAAAAACTGGTGTCTCTAACCTACAATTTAATTAACTCTTCGGAATCGACGAGTTGAGCCATGGATAGGGTACCTCCCATAGTACCTGACTGTGATGTTTTATGTCCTCCATGCGAACTCAATCTAGGAAATATTCATTGTAAAAATGGAAGAAACAATGACTTTGTGACCATCCAGACTCCAATTAATTTCCTGCAGCAACCAAATCTCCTTGCAGGTTTTTGATATTTTGTTCGGCATTAGCAGTTGCTCCCATTATGTGTTGAGACCGCCATTTTGGGAGCGGCTTTCATTAAGATTTTCTCCCATTTAGGGACTTGGGCTCTTCTAGAAGGTAATCGAGCTTCCAAGGCAACTTTAGATTTGTGTATGTTGCATATTTACAATTAATTAATTTTCCAGAGAGTAATGGAAACCAATTATATTACCTTTTTTTTGCTCCCATTATGTGATGAGTGGGAGCGTGTTTCATTAAGATTTTCTCCGATTTAAGGACTTGGCCTCTTCCAGAAGGTAATCGAGCTTCCAAGGCAACTTTAGATTTTTGTATTTTGCATATTTACAATTAATTTTACAGAGAGGAATGGAAACTAATTATATTGCTTTCTTTTTTTGTTGCTCTCATTATGTGATGAGACCGCCATTTTGGGAGCGGCTTCGATTAAGATTTTCTCCCATTTAAGGACTTAGGCCTCTTCTAAAAGGGCATCGAGCTTCCAAGGCAACTTTAGATTTTTGTATGTTGCATATTTACAATTAATTAATTCTACAGAGAGGAATGGAAACTAATTATATTACCCTTTTTTTTTCAATAAGGAAAAAACTTTGGTTTTTATTAGATTAAGCAAAAGAAAACCAGTACATACCGTATGAGTGTCTATCATTTCATCTTGCACATAAGCCAGATAGTGAGTAGAAAAAGCAACCAAAAGTGATCATTGGACTCAGGCATAATAAGTGCAAATAGTGAGGGCCCCTCTAGGCACATCCAAAAAAATAGCATGTAAAATGTCTATCAATAAGACTTGTACTTTTCACCAAGTCTAGTATGGGGAAGTAATCCAGAAAAACAATCAAAGTAGTAGTAGCAAAACAGATAAGAAAAACCATGTGATTGAGAAAGCTCAAAAATAAAACTATAAAGTATTAAATAGGAGCTTGTATGTATCCAACATCCATGTGCAAACAACCCATTTGGAGTGTGATGAACATTTTGCCTAGAGGGTCCACGATACACATCTTGGACATCTTATTTGTAGTGGATGTGGTGGATATGGACCTGCTGAAAAGACCCTTTGAGATGGTTAATATTCCGTAACTAGCCCTGTATGTGTGGATGTTTTATGGATGCTAGGCCCTATACATGCTTTATAATGATATGTGAGTCTCCATATACCTACAAAGCGGGGATGTTAAGGAAAACAAAAAACCATATAAGACCCCATAAAGCAATGGCTTTTGCTTTCAAATTTGAGCCTAGCCCTCTTGACCAGTGGATGTTGTAGCTTTGGTTGTAATCCATGCAAATCCAAGACCCATAGTCACATCTCCCGTCCTATGCTGCACCATCAAAGAAACCCGCAAGGAAGGATATATTTGGTGCACGTTTATGTTGTAAAATAGTCCTTTGAGTAGAATAAGTAGCCATTAGCAGTCCCACCCAAGAAATGATGTTATTGATACTCTTGTTCATATTTAAAACATGACCTTCGAAAATGATGGAGTTCTTAGCTCTCCATAATCCCCAAAAGATAACAATTGGAACATCCCTTAAAACTCATGATCTCTTGCTCCACCATATTAAACAATCGTCTATTGTGACTTGTACATCATATTTCAAAGAAAAGAAACCCAGGATCCTATCCATACTTGAGTAGCCCAATGTAGAAACATGTGTGCATTATCCTCTTCATTATATTATAGAAGGCACATATGCCCGGTCCATGTATGCCTCTCTTTTTCAAATTTTCCCAGGTTAGATTTTTGTTCCTCCAAGTCAACCAGGTGAATAGGATCATTTTAGATGGTACCTGTGCTCTCCAGAAAGTAGCAAACCATGATGGTTTCTGTATATTATGTGTAGTGGAACAAATGTAAGAATGTGTATCAGGAACCGAAATAGCACCTTTATGTATCTTCTCATCCCACCGAACTTGGCCACTTCTCCATTCCTGCATACACCAGCACTATGTAGTTCATTGATTATTCCCTCCCAGTTTTCTGCACTTGTTCCGGTTAGCCCCATTTCCTCCACCTGCATCCAAATTGGAGTGATACCTTGCCATGTTTTAATGGTCTGGGCCAGGTAGAAAATACCCCTCCTGTTGAGGACGTGGGTCAAGCTGACGTTATAATGCTTTTCAATTCTAGATCCCAAAATTTGGTCCCTGCCCAAAATGATATATGCCCCAAACCCAAAAGTCTAGCAATGTCTTCTTATAAGCCAAATCTTTACTTTGTTGAAGTTATTTTATATGGTAGACCCCTGTTTGCTCCCAATGAGCCCATCTCGTATCCACTGTCCAACATGAATCCCCCTTAAATATTTTCATTTAATGATGTCACCCAATAAACAGGTCCCAAAAATTGCGCGCCAAAGGGATTTGACCAACAAAGCCCATCTGAAAAATTTCATGTTTAGAATCCCCATCCACCCAACTTTTTAGGAATAGTGATATTATCCAATTTAGTAAGATGATATTTAAATGTTTTTCCCAAGCCAGCCCATATAAATCGAGTCATGATAGCTTGTATCTTCTGGATTATCTTTGCAGAGAGGCAATATAAATGCGCTCAATATACTGCCAACTATTGTAGAACTGATTGTGTGAGTGTGAATCTACCACTCAGTGTTAATAATCGGTGTTCCCATCCCAAGATTTTCTTCTGGAACTTGTCTACAACCCACCACCAATCATTTGCCCTATAATTATTAGGCTTGATGTAGAAACTCGGGTATTTTAGACCATTACTAATGTGCACTACCTCAATACCAAACATGTTTTTATATATTTAATATCCTCTACCTTTCATGCCTCACATAATAGAATGGATTTCCCTTTGTTGATCACTAGTCCAGAGGCGTTGTCGAATCTGCAGAATATGTTGAATAGGGTATCCCAATATATTCTCAACATCATGCCAAATAGCAAGATGTCATCCACAAAGAAATTGTGAGTGACTTTGATATTTTGACCAACTGGGAAGCCACGAAACCCATCCTCCACACATGCATGTCTGATTTTGTGACTGGGTCCATCCATAATAAGTATGAATAGTAAGGGAGAGAGAGAACATCCTTGTCGGAGACCCCTGCCTGCTCCAAAGAAATTGGTGGGGTAACCATTGATGATTACAACATAATTGACAGCGGTGACGCACGCCATAATCCACTTGATATTCCCATTCTCCAAATCAATCTTATGTAGAATAGTGTGCAAGAACGCCCAATCAACATTGTCATATGCTTTTTGTAAGTCGATCTTCATGGCTATTGCTTCCATTTTCCTTATGTGGATTGAATGCATGCATTACTATGCCATGGCCACCGCATCGTGCATTAATTTGTCCTGCAAGAAACCAAATTGTTTCGGAGAGATATGTGTGGACATGGTGTGCTTGATCCTATTTGTGATGATCTTTAATATAATCTTGTATATCATATTGTAGAGGGAGATGGGCCTATAATCAGCAAAAGAAGACAGTTCATTGTTTTTTGGAATAAGGGCAATGAAACTAGAGTTGATAGCCCCCAGGATGTGCTCCTATCTTCTAGATTCTTCAACCATGCAAACCAGATCTGGTCCAATCATATCAAAGAAATGTATGAAAAACTCAACCGTCCACCCATCAGGTCCTGGGCACTTGTCTTTCATGAAGGAATTAAGTATAGAAAGTACCTCCTCAAGATTGACCAACCTGTGCAGATCTTCATCGGTCTCTTCATTAAACATAGAAGGATATGTTTCCACACCCCATATTTGATCCTCTGCGCCATTTAGCCCTCGAAACTTATAGGCATCCTAAAAAAAAATTACAGCCTCACTCTAGATGTCTGATATGGAGTGTACCACATTCCCATTTGTGTCCTTGATCTTCCAAATAGAGTTTGTGTGTCTTCTGTAGTTGGCATATCTATGAAAAAAATTGGTATTTCTATCTCCTTCTTCAATCCATAGCGCCCTGGTTTTCAGTCTCCATGTGACCTCCTGAATGTGGAGGATCTTTTGTTTTTTTCCCTCTAGGCTCTTAATGTTCCTTAATAGTTCCTAGGATGGGTTCCCCTCATCCAATTCCCTTCCTAGCTTTTCCAATTGTGATTTAATATCTGCCATTTCCCTACACATATTATTTTTTTTCCTTTTCTTCCATATCTTGACCTCCCCTTTAAGGGCAAGTAGTTTATTGTGAATGGAAAACATTGGGGAGAATACATCATACCTCTGATCCCTCCAAAATTCCTGTATCAGCCCATTAAATTCATCATACTCAAGCTAGACATGATTAAATTTAAACGACATCCACAGTCGGACCTCATTCCTCCTCCATCGAAGTGTAATAGGCAAATGGCTAGAGATGTAAGTTTTAAGTACATCCGATTGTAAGTAGACCATCTTCTCAATAATGTCCTCATTTGCCAGAAACTTGTCCAAGCATTTGGCAATGTATTGTTGGCCTTCCCTGCCATTATGCCAGACGGGAACAAAAATTTGTGGTCTAATGTCCAGCAGATTACAGTCACAGAAAAAGGACTCAAGTCTATCTGCCATTGGATCCCTCCTATGAACAGTGCCTCAACATTCATCCAACATGAAGGTGGCATTTATATCTCCTGCCACAATTAGGGATTCAATTTTTAGGAGACCAGTGGCTTCCACCTTGTTCCAAAAAAAGTATTTATCCCGATATGGAGTGTAAGTATTAAGAATACGGACTTTACCAGGAACACCTCTAATTGCTCTAGATAGGAGCATGCTGACAAAACAACGGTATGCACGAAAATGTGCCCAGCAGGCATTCCAGAGGGCCACCAAGCCGCCCGAGATGCCATTTGAGTCCACGACAACCATCTCCCATGTTGGAATCATTTTTTGAAAATAAACAAGGGCTTTATGGGCATTGGTCATGGATTCTTGTAGTAGAATGATAATAGGGTTTACAAAGGCAAAAATATCTATGAGGGATAGGAATTTCATAGGGTCCCCCAAATCCCGCATGTTCAGAGAAAGGCGGAGGATCATGGGGCTAGGTTTGCGGGTGACGTTGCTCTAAGGGCTCGAGGATCATATGAAGCACTAATGGGGATGTCCACGGGGAGGCAGAATCAACAAAGGAAAAGGATGTGACCTTGGGGCGTCCATGGAGGTGGTGGCTTCCCCTTTTGTCCTTTCATCTCATGGTGATATTTAGGGTCGAATCAGGGCTAATGTGCGATGATATCTATGGACGTTCCCTTTGGATGATAACCGATTGTATTTCTAGAACTGTGTTATTGAGCAGGAGCTCGATGTCACTATTGGTCGAGTTTCTGGGAGAAGATATAGGTGAATGTGGAGAGAGGGGGGAGGCAATCGAGTCCAGGTGGACATGAGAGGGTTCTTATCTAGATTTTTCAAGAGAGAAAGTGTGGGGTTTGGCTCCATGGGATCGATGGCCCGCACAAAAGCTTCATGCAAGGGAGATGAGTGAGATCACACCTCAGGGGGGGAATATTGGTAGAGGTATCATATACATGTGAGGTCATGGGAAGATTAGCAGGAGGGGGCATTAAGGGGGGTGGCACAGACATAGCAGGTGAAGAGTCTGAAGAGTCTGTTTACATATAATCATAATTTAAAGGCAAAGATTATGACAAAGTACCTGAAAAACCAGATTGTGGGAGTAGGCAAGCCTGGTCAGAGTTCTTCATCCCTCCCTTAGATTGTTTTCCATTTATCCGTTCAACATCAACCCCAGCATCAAACCGATGTGCCTAGTTTTCCAACCTGCAGGATCTTCATTGGCATTGTGCCAAGACGTGTCTCATTAGATGATAGAAAAGACACTGAAGAGGAACACACCAGTAATCCAGCCTCTAATATATAAAAATGTTATCCCATGCCAAGTCCATTTTCCCTAGCAGTCTTCCAAAAAAACTTCATTCAATTAGAATCCAGGCCACCTACTTGTCTCGAGCCCCCAAGCACTTAGGATCTGCGTAAATAAATTTTCCAATGGAGTTCCCAATCTCCATGAATACCCTCATGGTCCAGAACTCTATAGGAAGACCGAGAAACTTGAGCCAGAGTAATTTATTGCAGGGAGTGTCACGCAAAGGATTGAAACCAACATACCACTAGTGCAAAGCCAGGAAAGCCCTCTCGTAAACCCAAGGTAGCTTAAGAATTTTTTCGAGGTCTTGCACATGGAGAAAATGAAAATTGTACCATTGGTTCATCAACCGACTCATCGTGGGAGAGTATCCAAGCATGGATTTCCATTTTGCCTCCACCCATGATCTCATTTCAGTTTCTTTCATGTCTGAGAAATACCAGTGCCCAACCAATGCCCTTTTCTACAAGATGATTACACGATCCAAAAGAACGTCATAGCCAAAACTCAAAAATTTTGTCTAAGGATCAAGTTCGAGTGTTTTACATCAGTTCCGGGTCTTTGGGCCCCGTGCGTGTGTGTGGCAACCAGTTTGGGTGGAAGGGTCCGCATGTTGGACATCTATGTGATCAGAAGCATGAAGTGAGACTTGGTCGTAGGATTATCCATCTCCCCATATAGTGGAGGCCCCATCAGAGGATCTAGTAAGTGGCGATGGCCCAAGGGAAGTCCATGAGGATGCACCAGCTCAGCAGCCACTGTAGCACAAATGAAAGCTTCATGTTCTGACGTGTCAAATCTAAAAAGGTCTGATAGGTCCATATTATGTCAACAAGGGTAGTCAGACAGTAAAGCCAGTAAGGAGAGGTCGGGGTGGGTGAGAGGTAGCAGGTGGTAGGAAAGGAAGAGAAAATGTAGGTAGCCTGTGGTCCAGCTAGGTAGAGTGTCTGGAAAACAAAGTTAATGATGGTTCATCTAGGTTAGAGTAAAAAAAAAAGTTGTCAAGTCAAGTGTAAAAAGGAATAATTGTATAGTACCCGCAACCTTAATATGGGTGAACCACATAATGCCCACGAGATTGAAAAGGCCTACCCCCTATAGTCAAATAAACTTCCCTAAATGGAAATTTAATGTAACAGCAGGATGCAAGATCTAGAAATACCAACCCCGTATCAAGAGTGTCTGGATAAAGGATTAGAAAAAATGATCTCAAAATTGGTAAGTGATGTAATGGAGGGTAATAAAAGTATGCCTCGAGAAAAACACCCGCAACAACGAAGCAAAAAATTGAAAGAGTCGGAGAGCGTTGCTGCCCTGAAACATCCGGTGAGCTCCCACCGGAAAACAGTCGCCACCCTAGAGAGCCAAGATTTTGTAGTAGGAGGAGATGGGAGAGGTAAATGCCCCTGTTATTAGGAGAAGTTAGTCTACACAGCAGCAACAACAACAACATCCAAAACACATCCACCATCAACTACAACAATGAAATCCAAAGTTCTTGAATGGTCGGGAGGTGATGAATGAGTCGACCCACTTCCGCCAGAGGGAGAAATAGCCAGTGGTGGCGAAGCAGGACCTCTAGTCGCGATATAGAGTGGGGCAGGAAACCATGAGGATATTAACCCATAGCTACATGTGGCCTTCGACGTAGGGCCCTCAATTGGTCACAAATAATGCAATATAGTAGGTAAATTGCAATCAAGAAAATGATAAGAATGTGAAGGAGCTCAGATTGGAGAATGAAAAGCATTTCCACGTGCAATAGAGGCAAAATCCACCCAGCTCCGATCCAGAAAACACCCAAAAAATACCAAGACATGGTGGTCGAGGTACTATTCAAATCGCGAATGCTACTAGTATCATCCAAATACAAAACTTTCTTTGTGCATCACCTTATAGAGACCCTTCTTACATCATAGAATAGACCATAGACTGAATAATGAAAGCGAGCACCAAAAAACTGGCATATATAATGTGGTATATGTTAGCACAAGACAGAGAGATTCAAGTATCAAGACAACCATGTTCTCCCAAAAGACTGAGTTCTTACCATAGTATTCCACTGGACTGCATCAACAACAACATCTAGAAGCTAACCTCATTCACCATCTCTGTCCACGATTTCTTCACGAAAATGCTAATACTTGCAAGAATAAAAGTGATGCCTCCACTTTCCTTCACAAAGATAATAATCAACTATATTACTTTACTTTGCATCTGATTATATTAGTATGTGATTCCTAAAACTTAATGTAAGAATGCAAATGTAGAATTATATATATATATACATATATAATATAAATATATTTGAAATTAGAAAGTTAAAAATAATATTATATTATAAAAGTTAAATTATTAAATATCATCACACAAATAAAAAAACCTATAAAGGAAAAACCACTTTTAAGTTATTTATTTGAATTTGGAAAGAGATGTAAAAAACAACCATATTGAAGTTAATATTCCTCTCTACTCATTTGAGTTTCAAAATAGAGATAGAAAACCATAATAATGAAGATAGATAATGAATCTTTGAATCTAATAGAGTTGACCTTAGGCTGCCTCCCTTTGAATTTTGCAGACGAGTTCCATATTTACTAATGTTTGGTCATTTCCATTTTTAATAGTTGGATGGGTCATATAGTTCTGGGTAAACAGAGGTTTTGAGATTTAAAATAAATTTGTTTTGATTTAAGATTTAGTTTCTTCCTTATGCCACATGGAATAAGTAATTATTTGGGACGACTTAATGTAAAATGTTAATTAATGATGTTTAAGTATTATTATAATTAATGTTATAGATGAATTGTAGAATATGAATAATTAAATATTTACAAATAGTTTTTGAAATTTTAAATTAAATATATTTTTTAATAACAAATAAATTTATATTATTTAATAAAGATCTTTTTTAACCTATTAAATATAAATAATATTAATATATTTAAAAAATAAATTAAAATTAAATTGGTTTTGTTTTAAAATAAGAAATTTATCATAGTTTGAATAGTTTGGCAAAGAATTTGTTTACCTTGTACATATTATTATGTTTATGTTGATTGGTCTCTTTTAATTATGATTGGTTTCTTTTTTTTGTGAAAACACGAATATTTTTTCTAGTTCAATTTAATTCCAATTATTTTGTGTTTAATGTTGCTATTAATTTTCTTAGATAATTATTTTATTTGTAAAGCAAAATCACGTTAGTTATTAATTGTTGGATCAAAGTTATTTATGGTAGGAAAAGAAGGTTGGCACCTACCTATTTATTCAAGCCTTCAATAGCTTAGAGGCACATAGTTTGTATATTATTGAAGGTTGACACCCACCTATATGTTCAGGCCTTCACTAGCTTGGAGACACATAGTTTGTATATTATTGTTGTAATGGGTTTATTTCTATATAGTGATTTCAAGCTTTTCTTGAATGTTTTTTATATTCATTATCTTTCTCTAGATCCTGTATAATTGGGCCACTTATTTGATGTAAAATAGTAACTTAAAATGGTTCCTCCTAGCTCCCAAGGTGATTAAAAATGAATTGTAGGAGGGTTCCCTCAGATCGATGAATTGTAGGAGGGTTTGCAAACCTTAAAGGAATATTGAAATTATTGTCTTTATAGGAATCTAGTTCGTTGATATTAGAGACATTATCTTATATTGAAGAAGTTGTTTTTGGTGGCTGGCTTGATCTTGGGAGGCCTTGTTTGAGTATTGGGTCTTGGAAGTCTCATTTGAAATTGATTTTATATGAAAAGAGTTCTCTAGGTTTTCCCCATTGGAGGGGTTTTTCCTTAGCTTGGAGCCTATATCTTGTGTTCTCTTGTTGTGTTTGTGATCTTTATTCTTTTGACAATTGTCTTGATGATCTGAACATAATAAAAGAGGAAGAAGTAATAATAATATCACAAGAAGTTGTCAAGTAAAAGAGAAATCAATTAGAGAAACCCTAATTATACTACCCTAATGATTTCTCAACATTATTATTATTATTTTATTTTGGTTTAAGCACGTTCTTCATGCTTAAAGAGTCAAAAGGGGTCAAAAGAATTTGTATTTGAGTCATGTCCCATTTGGACATTTGAAAAAAAAAATAGTCAAAGAGTCAAACAAAGACCAAGTCAACCTATTTGGTAACTATTCAACCCTCTTATATACAAGTCAACTCAGCCTCTTGGAGATTCATTCCTTCATCACATCATCTTCTATATATTTCTATGACTGGTTAAGAAGAAAATGAGTCAAATTCATAAGAGAGAGAAGCAAGTCAAAGGAGAGAGAAGATCGAACTTTTCTACCCTAATCTAGCTCACATTGTGGTATTATAGGCCTGAAATTTCAGGGGATGAAAATTTAGGGTTTAACCAACATTGACTTTTGTTGACTTTGACCTGATTAGAGGAGACTTGGAGGAGGGTTGACTTGGAATCTTTGTGACAATTTTGGCTTTGGTCTTGGGTTTTTGATATCTCATTTTGATATGATTTTGTAAGAGAAGGATTGGTTGGGTTTCCCCATTGTGGGGTTTTGCCATGACTTGGAGCCTAATTTTTGGTGTTCTTTGTCTCTTTATGATCTTTATGTTTTGGTAATTGCTTGATGAAGAGAACATAAAAGTTAATAAGGAGCCAACAAAAATTTACAAGTAACTATCAAGAAGAGAAATCAAACCTAATTTATTCTATACTTGGTTTCTCAACATATCAAACCCTCGTGTTAACCAATTCTCAATGGCATTCAAAATTTTGCAATCACAATCCCTGAATCTCATTCTAAGTGCAATACTTTTCATGACAAATTTAGAAGCTTTTTCCAATATGGGGAATAGTTGCATATCTGCAAAGCCCTAAGAATTCCAACAAAAATCAGACATATTTTCTCTTTAAAATAATTGTTGGAGAAGGACCCAAATGGTAGTCACTTATACACTTGAGCTAAATTAGTAACTTGGCAAGCTTGGATACTTCCTATATGTAAGAACCACTTATAAATTTAATCCAGTAAGTGAATATTTCCTTTCATAACCATGTAAGAAATGTTCCCAGATGTGGGTGATTGACAGGCAGAGTGGTACGTTGGAGGCGCGCAAGGTGGGCAAGTGGCAGCCCAACTACGCCAGATGTAAGCGTCATGGGCTGGTTAGCTGGCCTCGTACAAACCCATTTATGGTTGCATTAACACAGCCTGCCCTGTTTTTGGTTCTTGGCGCGATGGCGCTCAGTATAATCCGCATAGCTGTTGTTCCGGGTGACTCTCCAAGAGTTAGCTCGTCCACCTGCTCCCCGTCGCCTCAGGTGCATGCTGTAAGTTCTTCCTTGTTGGTCTGTTTCTGCTGGGCTATATGCGCTTTCACCATATCCAGCCTCCATTCAGCTCCGGTTCCTGATACTCCCAGCTTTTCTCGAGCTCTGTCTTCGGCTCTCTCTGTGCACATGCCCCTCAGTCGTTTCTCTACCCTCCCTCCTCCGTTTATCAGTCTTCATCCCATTAAAATGCCATGAGAAAGGCTGAGAATGGTAAGCAGGCGCGACGGTTCATGTGGACGAGCCACCCACCAACACTCCTCCACAACTCTAGACCCCTCTGAGGATGCGTCGGTCTATCCTGCCACTAGAAGTGGCAGAGGCAGGGGAAGGGGGCAAGCTAGAGGCGGAGCCTATACGCATCACGCGCATCCTACAGCCCGCTTCCGAATTCCATGTTCTCTAGAAAATTCCTCCTTCATCGTCTCTGTGACAATTGAAAAATGTGAGAATGCCATGGGTTCGGGAGCTATTCAACATGGGGTTCCTACGGAACAGAGGCTGGCAAGTCAAATTGCCACCCTGCGCCATGTCACCAGAGGCATGCCTACTATGCACACTGAAGCCAAGTTGGCCCAAGCGAGCCTGCGAGAGGAGAGCCTTCAAGCTATGTTGTCCATTCTTCTGACTCCATGGACTCAGGTCAATTTGGGTGCCGAACTGTGGAGGAACAACTGTCAACCTCAGATGAAGATTGAACCAGTCAGCGCCTCTGGTTTTTTGGTTCTGCCTCCGAAGACGAAGCTCACCTCCTCTTCGACGTTCAGTGTTCATTCCTGGTTCAGGCTTGTGTCCATGATACAGGTCGGGGTTTGTTTATGTTTTTGTTTATGCTAAAATCGATTCTTGAAACAGCAGTGTTTAACTCTGTCTGGTATCGCTGTATGGGTCAGTTTTTCGAGTCTTTCTGGAATGTTCAATGTTCCTTGAAACTAATTTCTCTGATGTAAGTCTTTTTACCGGTTCCACAGTCAGGATGTCAAGGTTTTTTTACTCTATGCCAACTTCATGGCTTGAACTCTCGAGGCAGTGGCCTCGCTGTAACTTTTTTGTATGAATATAGGAGTAGACCAATTGAGAAAAAAAAACCATGTAAGAATTGTGAATTCAAAAGCTAGTTGCGACCAACTTTAAGGGGAAACTTGAGTTGATCTCATCATAATTGACAGCACAAACAACAAGAAATAAAATATTCCACATAATTCCTAGATGGTCATAATCAACCATGTTAATGTGAAATGAAACCTCCTTGAGAAATTTTCCACTTTATCTTTGGTCAGCTTACAATTATAAGAGCATCACAAGGAAGGGGATCTATAGAGCACCCAGGCACCTCTAAGCAATGTTAACACTACAATAAGACATTGCCCTCACATCAATCTGGGGACTTGCAACCCATATCCAATTCCAAGATTAGCTAAATCTTTTGATGAGTGTGGTGTTACGTAAACCATCGTTGTCTCAAAATTGTTTCCAATGCTAGATTATACACTCGCATTCACACCTCTTTTTTTTATTTGGCTTACGCTAGAGCAAATATATATTGATCAATACCAGAAATCCATTTAGAGATGACCATGTTTCATAAATCACAACCTTTCTGCAAATTTAAGTGCCCATGAGCCAAAACACTTTTGAGGATATGATGTATGATAAAGGGAGCATGAACTGTGTGATCCATTGTTGCGTTGAAAATGCATTGAGCTAGTAGTATTATCAAGTTAACATCAATGCACATCGAGCTTATGGACATCATTCAATGGCAATTTGTCTCATGTAATGACCATGGCATGGATTCTTGATTTCAAAAAATGAGTGAAATATTGAGCACATGCAACATAGTAAGCCATAGGTGTGGACCTTCTAAGACTATGAAAGTGGGAGCCTCAGTAAGCATGAACTTATGTTTGATCCTTGAGATTTGCAAGGATTCCAAGAAGGTATTCAAAAAGTAAATTGTTCATTTATTTGAAGTTTTTGGGATGCCACTCAGAAATAGACCCTATAATCTCTTGTAAAATATTGAAACATTGATCTAAAATTGAAAATGCAATAAAAAACCCATCTCTTTCGAACCAATTACAAAAGGTAGTTTCAAATAATGATCAAGAAAGTATTCTAAATGGATATGCCATAAGCCCTTTTTTCAGAAAGGAAATGCATCCTTTAAATCTTAATTGTATCATAATATGCACTAATAGTTTACACATTTTTACTAAATAATATATAATTGAGGCTCACATTAACCTAGAAATCATGTGGGCACAATTTTTTACCCTAAGATTAAAAAACAAAATGGACTACAATGATTTGACCAATGGCATTGCAAGTGATGTGCATTCATTGTTTTCTAGTGCTTGTGTAAACCAGTTCCCTATAAAACTGCCACCAACACCAAAAAAACCCCAAAATAAACGTTAATGGAAACAAAAATGTCTTTGTTTTCCAACAAAATGATGGTATGAGAAAAAAATCGAAGACACTTACTCAAAAGGAGAATTGGAGCATGCATGGATGCAAGTAATGGCCACTAATGCTTTGACAAGGGGAAAATAGTAGACTAGAAAAAAAATTCCAAACTCGAAAACGCTTCCGTCAACGAGTTGGGAATAATGAGAGCTCAAGTGTAGTTGAGCTTCAGTTGGGTATTGGAAGCCAAAATGGCACAAAGTCCTTCAATGAAATATGATTTGAGCCAAATCCACTAAAACACTTGCCAACACCAAAAGAAAGAATAACTCGCACCCTTGGACGATTTAAAATGAGTAATGAATTTGGTTTCTTTTGTGTCACTTTCTTTATGGAATGTTTCTCTTTTGTTTTAGCATTTTACTTTTAATATTTTCATGGGTTCATGCCTTCTAACATTTTTCATTCTTATTGGCCACATTTTTAGAGGTTTCTCTCACCATTTTTAAGATTTTAGACTAATGTGTCTTTATAGGTTTTCTTAAATTTAATGGTTTACATGGTTATATTTGCAAGGGGGCACGTTCAAATATTTAGAAGTGTAATTCTAAACGTGTGAATAATGAATTTTTTTTATGTTTTTTTGTTTAACAATATGCTAATATTATGTGTGAGTTAAGCAACCTCAAAGAAATAAACCACTAAACATAATCATTTTTGCTAAGTTATCATTGAGATTATCTAAGATTTATACTTATTTTCAATCACTCATTCATTCTTCCATGAGAATTAAACCTTGATGGAGGTGACCTTGCAAGTTGTCTTTATCATTCAATATTGTGCATATTATAACTCCAACTTGAAGTATATTATTTGATTTATTAGTTGGGGCTTATACAAGTGGACGGTGTCGACATAATTCTTTTGGAGTATTTGTCTTCTAGATGATGGATGTATGTTGCACCCAAAATACATTGGATCTTCAAAAATTATAGCATGAATGAACCATAGAGACATATCTGAAATAAATTAACTTGTATTTTGCTAGATAAAATTAATGAACATTTTGCTACAACCACTTAAAATTTACAAAAGCATATATATATATATATATGTGTGTGTGTGTGTGTGTGTGTGTGTGTGTGTGTGATCCTTTTAATCTTCCACATTGAGCTCAAACACCCATACTGTGAGTAAGACATAAAATTAGCCTACCATATTAACATTGGATTGACCCACTATCAAACCAATTACAACCCATAACAAACTAGTATACAAAATAACCATATAGTGTATGTTTTTTTAAACAAATAAGTTTACTGCTAATAATATAAAATTATTGCTACACCTAACAATGGTAAAGTGGAAAATTGTCTATAAGAAGCCAATCATTTAAAAAAATAGAGAGTAGTGGAAAATAACTTATATACACAAAAATTAAGATTGGAGATCGTTTTATGGGACCAAATAAGAACAATGAGACAAAGCTAGTGCTAGATGTATTTTGTATCTTTTTGAGAATCTTGTTGAGATGAAGGTCTGCCTAGGAATTATTGCTCTAAGGTTCCTTCCCAAATGCACTTTAGAAAAAATGGCGATCCAATGTAAGCCTTTGGTGAATCTCTCTTGGATATAAAATGGATGAATGACACAAAAATATTTATATACCTAACAATGGTAGATAATAAATTTGCCTATAACAAGCCAATCATTTAAAAAAACAGAGAGAATAGTGGAAATTTTTTTATATACACAACAAACAAGTTTGAAGATCCTTTAATGGAGCCAAATAAGAACCATGAGACAAACTTAGTGCTAGATGTATTTTTATAATCACATTTTCAAGATGAAGGCCTAGGAATTATGGGTTTAAATTTACTTCTAAAATGTGCTTTAAAAAATGTCAAAACGAATATAAACCTTTAGTGACTCCATCTTAAATATGAAATGGATGAATGACACAAATCAACTGCTAAAAATGTCTCTAAATCCTTTGGTGATCCATTAATAGTACTTGCAAATTCATTTGAGGCAATTCCTTTCACACGGTTTTAGAGAGCAAAATGGGATATCATATGTTTTATCAAAAGAGTCCCAATGATTAAATGAGGAAAAAATTGTGATGGAAGAAAACAAGAATGGAGTGACATCTATCTTTAAATTCAACGTGTACTAGGATGTGTTCGAGAGTGCTGGGGAAACACAAGGGGGCATTAGGTCAAAATGCATGGAAATGAACGACTAAGTGTTTTTGACAAGAAGTGCCAATGAGTTCCAAGTGTGCTAAGGAGGGAGTGACAAGGTATGCCAGGTAGTGATAAGGCATGCTAGAGGCCAAGGTAGTATGCCAAGATGTATTAGGTGTTAGGGTGTGCCAATGTGTGCCAGGGAGTGTTAGGGAAATGCAAGGGAGCACTAGGGAAAAATGCATGGAAATGAATCAATAAGAGTGTGTAGAAATTTCTACAAATCTAGCTCTTATTCCATGTAGAAAATCTGATGTAGGTTAACCTGATAATGTAATATAAATCAAAGCATAATAATTTAACCTACTTCTACTATCAATTTGTGGAAGCTTAAAGATCGAGCTAAACAATATAACTAGAAGAAGAAGAATCAACGACAAATATACATGAAAATACTTTGGGGAAAGCCTCAGCTAAAAACCCCATACTATTGTATTATCATACATGGTGGAAATACATAGGAATTATACAAAGCCTTAGCTCTCACAACTAGCCAGCTCTCAGTACCATCCTCACAGATGCTCACAAGCAATCTTGGCTTCTCTCCAACCTTCCTCTCTACCCTCCAAGCTCATATTTTCTTGCGTTGTTCCTTGTGGATGATCTCCTATTACCAAGTGGATGATCAAGCCTCCAAAACTGCGCAATCTTCAAGGATAAATCCTTGACTGCATGCATGAGTTTTATCCATGAGAAAACACATGCAACTGATAATACATTGTCCTTGAACATTAATCTCAATTAGGTCTTTCTCATAATAGACATGCATGGGTTTCTGATGAGGGAATCTTTATTTAACTGGAGTAGCACTAGTTGAGTGCACTAATGCATCAACTGACTATTAACTCACTATTAGTTCCTCAAATAGTTTGGAACTAATTTAACTAGACTTAACTCAGTAAATTGAGTTAACTAATTACAACTCAAATATAACTCAATATTATCTAGTTAATTTAAGGGATAAATCTTACATGACCTAAGAAAGACTTCTAACTTGAATTTCTCCAACTAATTAATTTAAAATAAATTAATTAATTATTTCCAAGTAGTTGTTAAGACTAAATTCGATTTTAATTCACAATTTAATTCAAGGACAAATTAAATTGGAATATTCTTGTTGCCATATTTCAACACTCCCTCTCAACAAGAAAAGGATTATCTTCCACCCCGATCTTGTCTCTATGGAACTCGAATTTACACGTCGACAATGCCTTTGTCAAAATGTCAGCATCTTGCTCCTCTGTCGAAATATACTGCAGCAACATGATCCTCCTCGCTACACAGTCTCTGAGATGATGATACCGGATGTCAATATGCTTGGAACTATCATGAAATATTGGATTCTCAGAGAGTTTGATACAACTCTGATTATCAAATAGATCACAGTTGGATCCATCCTCTGATCAAACAAACAAACTAGGATTTTCCACATCCAGATGGCCTCACATGTTGCCTGACTTGCAGCCATGTATTCTTCCTCTACCAAGCTGAGTGAAACCAACCTCTGTTTCCTGTTATACCAAGAAACTGTCGCTGACCCAAGGTTGAAAATCCCTCCTGATGTGCTCTTCCGATCTGATGGACTCCCTACCCAATCTGCATCAATGAAGCCCTGTAGCTTCACTCCCTCTGTCCATCTGTACCATAATCCATACTGAGATGTGCCTCTGAGATATCTCAATACATGCTTTGTCACCTTCCAAAACATCTTGGTAGGTTGAACCATCGCTTGACTCAGCTGGTTCACTGCATAGCACAAATATGGTCGTGTGTTCACTAAGTACATCAATGAACCCACAAGTTGTCTGTACACAATAGCCTATACCACTTCTCTTGAAGTAGCAACCTCTGTCCTCCAATTACCTGCTAGAGGAGTCTGCATGGGCTTGCACTTCTCCATGTGGAATCTCTTGAGTATCTCGTTGGCATACTTGCCCTGAGACACAAACAACTCCCCATCCTTCTGCCACACTTCCATGCCGAGGAAGTAATGCATGAGACCCATGTCTTTCATCTCGAATTCTCTTGCAAGGTCCTTCTTGCAAGACACGATCAACTAATCATCACCAGTCAATATGAGATAATCAACATAAAGTACGATGATCAACAGGTTACCTTTCACCACGATGTTGTACAGGTTCGCATCCGCTTCACTCTTTGTGAAGCCCAACCTGGTGAAGTAGTTGCCTATCTTGGTGTACCAAGCATGAGGTGCTTGCTTCAACCCATACAACGCTCTCTTGAGTCAGCACACATGCGACTCACGATTGAAGGTCTCAAAACCTTCTGGCTACTCTATGTACACATCTTCCTCAATCTAGCCATTGAGGAATGTAGTCTTCACATCAATTTGATGGATCTTCCAACCCATTTGTGCTAATAGTGCCAACATAGATCTGATAGATGAGTACCTTGTGACAAGAGCAAAAGTCTCATCATAGTCAATCCCCTTAACCTATGAAAAGCCACTGGCAACAAATCTTGCCTTATGCTTCTCTACACTACCATCAGCAGCTTGCTTTACCTTGTAAAGCCAATGGGAACTCACAACTGACTTGTTCTCCTGTCTCGAAACCATGTCCCAAACAGTGTTACAAACTATGGAGTCTTACTCCTCCACCATAGCATCAACCCAAATTGGCTACTGCATTACTTCCTCAAAGGAAGATGGCTCAGTCTCAACACATTCCCCAAAAAGGGCCATGTATCCAGTGTACCTCTCGGGTGGCCTCCTCTGTCTGCGCTGAGAAGATGGTGCTCCCACATTCTCTCTCGCATCCTCCAACAATCTGTCAACTTCTCTTGTGCACTTTCGTCCATCTCTGGAAGACTCTGCTTGAGTGGATGTCTCCACTCCTGGAAACTCTACATGCGGCTACTTCACATCAGTCTGAGGCTCCTCCTCCTTAGGAACCAACACTTCCTCCACAGCATGTAGTTGGAGCTCCCTCCCAAGGGAAACTCGCATGGCCTTCTGCTCATCAAACTTGAGATCTCTACGAACCATTGTCCTCCGACTGGTAGGCAAGTACACCTGATAGTTGTGAGGTGTATCAGTGTACCCCACAAGTATCCCCAACTCCGCTGTTAGCTCAAGCTTCTTCCGTGCGTCTTTTCTCACATGGAAATATACCGATGAGCCAAAGATCCTGAAGTGACCCACATTTGGTCTCTTACTAGAGAAATCTTCCTTTGGTGTCTTCATCCCAAGTATGTGATGTGGACTTCTATTCTGCAAATAGACCGCTATGTTGCATGGCTCAGCCTACAAGTGAAGTGGTAGGCCTTGGTCATGCAGCATTGCGCGTGCTGCCCCTACAATAGTTATGCTCTTCCTCTCATCCACCCCATTCTATTGTGGGTTATGAGGTGTTGTCAACTCTCGTTTAATTCCTTCCGCTGCACAAAATTCCTTAAACTCTTGAGAGACATATTCTCCACCATTGTCGCTTCTCAAGGCCTTGATCTTCTTCCCTAACTCTTTCTCGACCAAAGCTTTGAACTCACAAAACTTTGTGAAGGTTTGGTCCTTCTTCTGCATGAAATAATCAACATTACAAGAATAGTCATCAATGAAATCACAAATCCTTGGCTCTGTTGTGGAATGCTGTAAAAAATGGTCCAAAAAATAATGAACTCTCTTAAGAAAGCCTCTACTCGATTGCTCGATCATGAAGGAAGACTTGGTGTACTTTCCCAAGGTACAACCTTTGCATGTGTCAACTTGCTCAAGTTTACCTTTGGGAAGTCCTGTAGATATCTGTTGCATTATCTTCAAAGCCCCATGACACAAATGGCCCAACCGCCTGTGCCACAACTCACCAATGTCTTGGATTTACACCAATTTTGCTTTTGTACTCAACGTTGCATAATCATCTACCTCTAGTTTATAAAGATTCTTCACCTGAATCCCTATCTTCTTAGTTTGACCCGTGTCTATGTGTCTTAGGAATGACTTTCTTTTACTCAAGACAACATCGTAGCCTTTGTCCTCCAACATCGTGACCGATAACAAGTTCTTATTCAGTCCAGGCACATACATCACATTTGTCAAGGTGAGAGGAGCTCCATGCTCTGTTTGAAAAGTAATCGTGCCCACTCCTGAAACACTATACCTTCCATTGTCACCCATCACTACGCGCATCTTGAGGTATTTCTCCTCCAAGGCACTGAATAATTTTTTATCACCGATCATGTGGAATGAGGCTCCACTGTCAAGATACCAGACACAATCCATCATCGATGACACCATGCATGCAATGAGGGTAAATTCCATTTTGAAAGGAGAGGCTAATGCCTCAACTTTTGATCCTTCCGAGGATCCCTTCTTGGACTTCTTCAATGGGCAATTAGTCACATGATGTCCCATCTTGTGACAATTAAAGCATCTTACTTTAGACGTGTCAGCCTTCTTCCCTCCATGAGAAGAATTCAATTTTAAATGGGAAGCCTTCCCCTTCCCTTTCCTTGCCTTACCTGCTAAGGCCAAATTTTCTTCATCATCATTATTGGATGATGTCCCATCTTGTGACAATTAAAGCATCTTACTTTAGACGTGTCAGCCTTCTTCCCTCCATGAGAAGAATTCAATTTTAAATGGGAAGCCTTCCCCTTCCCTTTCCTTGCCTTACCTGCTAAGGCCAAATTTTCTTCATCATCATTATTGGATGATTAACCATCTCGTGTGCTCCTCCTGATCTCCTCCTGCATAAGATCACAATCGTTCCCAATCAGGCAGTTTCTCCCTTCCATTCAAAAAGTCCTGGTAGCTATTCCAACTCTTTGGAAGGCCAATGAGAGTGAGGCTCACCATATCATCATCGACAGTAGTTATTCCCACATTGCCAAGCTCATCACTGCAAGTGGTGAGCTTTTTAAGATATGTGGAAATAGTATCACCCTTCTCCATCTTGATTCTTCGAAACTTAACCTTGAGCACCAATTTCCTCTGGTCGCTATTGTTCTGGTAGAGGTCCTTCAATGTCTTCCACATTGAAAATGGAGTATCCTTCCCATGGAGACTCGAGACAATATGGTCTCGAACTCCCTCATGGATGATCCGTCTCACCTTCGCCACACACTTCTTCCGCTCAGCCAACTCTTGTGCATTAGTTGAAGCTGGCCTTGCGATTTCTTGATCAATGAATTCCTTCAAGCCATTGTCTTCTAATACAACCTCCATTCTATATTTCCATGCTATGTAATTCGAGATACCTTCCAAGATATACTCGAGTCTCAAGCCATAGAACGCCATTGGCCAACCTTGAAGTATGATATGAATTCGATTTGCACCTACAACCTTGAAATTCAAACTTCGAATTCTCTTCTCAATATGTTGTTCACAGCTCCAATACCATGTAGAAATTTCTACAAATCTAGCTCTGATACCATGTAGAAAATCTGATGTAGGTTAACACGATAATGCAATATAAATCAAAGCAGGATACTATAACCTACTTCTACTATCAATTTGTGAAAGCTTAAAGATCGAGTTGAACAATATAACCAGAAGAAGAAGAATCAATGGCACAATACACATGAAAATACTTTGGGGAAAGCCTCAGCTAAAAACCCCATACTATTGTATTATCATACATGGTGGAAATAAATAGGAATTATACAAAGCCTTAGCTCTCACAGATAGCCAACTCTCAGTACAATCCTCACAGATGCTCACAGGCAATCTTGGCTTCTCTCTAGCCTTCCTCTCTGCCCTCCAAGCTCCTATTTTCTTGCGTTGTTCCTTGTGGATGATCTCCTATTACCAAGTGGATGATCAAGCCTCTAAAAGTGTGCAATCTTCAAGGATAAATCCTTGACTACATGCATGAGTTTTATCCATGAGAAAACACATGCAACTAATAGTACACTGTCCTTGAACATTAATCTGAACTAGGTCTTTCTCAGAATAGACATGCATGAGTTTTTGATGAGGGAATCTTCAGTTAACTAGAGTAGCACTAGTTGAGTGCATTAATGCATCAACTGACTGTTAACTCACTATTAGTTCCTCAAACAGTTTGGAACTAATTTAACTACACTTAACTCGGTAAATTGAGTTAACTAATTACAACTCAAATATAACTCAATATTATCTCCTTAATTTAAAGGATAACTCTTGCATGACTTCAAACAAACTTCTAACTTCAATTTCTCCAACTAATTAATTTAAATTAATTAATTAATTATTTCCAAGTAGTTGTTAAGACTAAATTTGATTTTAATTCACAATTTAATTCAAGGACAAATTAAATTGGAACATTCTTGTTGCCATATTTCAACAGAGTGTGTGACAGGGAGTGTTAACAAATTATAGGTGTGCTAAGGAGGGAGTGACAAGGTATGCTAAGTAGTGTCAAGGAATGCTAGAGTTCCAGGGAAGCATGCCAAGATGTGCCTTGTTCCAGGGTGTTCCAATGTGTGCTAGGGAGTGCTAGGGAAACACAAGGGAGCACTAGGTCAAAATGCATGGAAATGAACGAATAAGAGTGTGTGTTAGGGAGTGTCAGTGAGTTCTAGGTGTGCTAAGGAGGGAGTGACAAGGTTATCTAGGTTAGGAAATGCCAAGGCATGCTAGAGTTCCAAGGCACGTCAAGGAGTGCTAAGGTGCGCTAGGGAATGCAAAAACATGCCAAGGAATGTAAGGGATGCTAACATGTGCCACAAAGTGCTAAGGGATTCTAAGATATGCAGGGTGTTATGGCATGTCAAGATGTAAACTATGTTGCTTAGTTGTCTTACAACCACGATTGGACGTGAGCCTTGTCTTGGTAACTTGTTAAGTGGGTTGAATTGAGATTAGACATTAGTAGTTTAAGATGAGTTATAGGCAGTTCTTAAGTGAACAAGGCATATTCTATTTGTAGTAACTATAACTTGGTCAAGTTGTTGTAATCAAGGTAAGACTTGGTTAGGTTCCCAAGTCGCAACAAAAAGTAATGGTAGTTGTAATGGCATGATAGCTAGGGAGTGTCAGGGCATGCTAAGGAATGAAAAGGCATGTGTTAGTGTTAATGCATGCCAAGGAGTGTTAGGAAGTACAAGGACATCACATGGGAGAACTAGGCCAAAATGCATGGAAATGAACGAATAAGAGTGTATGTTAGGGAGTGTTAGTGAATTCCAAGTGTGCCAAGGACAAAGTGTGTTAAGATAAGTTTAGAATAGGATTTACAATATGCAATAGTATGGTTGCAATAAGGGTCTAGGCAGAGAATTTTTAGACAAAGGGAGACGTTGTGCTAGGCACAACACTATTTTTCTAATGACTTAGTTAGGTTCCCAAGTCACAAAAAAGCAAGGCTATCTATGAGGGCATGGAAAATAGGGAGTGCCAAGGTGTGTTAGGGAATGCGAGGAAGTGATAACACATGCTAAAAAGTTCTAAGGCTACATGTTAGGAATGCCAAGACATGTTAAGCGCTAAGGAATGCCAAGATGTGCCAGGTGCCAGGGTGTGCCAATGCATGCTAGGGATTGTTAGGGAGTGCCAGGGAAACACAAGGGAATACTAACTTCAAATGCATGGAAATGGATGAATAAGAGTGTGTGACAGGGAGTGTCAGTGATTTATAGGTGTGCTGAGGAGGGAGTGACAAGGTATGTTAGGCAATGCCAAGGAATGCTAGAGTGCCAAGGTGGCATCCCAAGATGTGTTAGGTGCCAAGGTGTGCCAATGTGTGCCAGGGAGTGCCAAGGAACACAAGGGAGAACTAGGTCAAAGTGCATGGAAATGAATGAATAAGAGTGTGTGATAGGGAGTGTCAATGAGTTTCAGGTGTGCTAAGGAGAGGGTGACAAGGTTATATGCTAGGAAATGTCAAGGCATATTAGATTGCCAGGGCATGTCAAGGAGTGTTAGGGTGTGCTAAGGAGTGCCAAAGCATGCCAAGGAATGCGGGGGATGCTAACATGTTCCACATAGTGCCAAGGGATTCTAAGACTTGTCAATTTTTATGGCATGTCAAGATGTAAACTATGTTGCTTAGTTGTTTTACGACCATAGTTCAATGTGAGCCATGTTTTCATAACTTATTAAGTGGGATGAGTTAAGATTTGACATGAGTAGCCTAAGATGAGCTATAGGTAGTTCTTTGGTGAACAAGTCATAGTATAGTTGTAGTAACCATAACTTGGTCAAGTTCTTGTAATCAAGGCAGGATTTGGTTGGGTTCCAAGGTCACAAAAAAAGTAAGGGTAGTTGTGAGGGCATGATAACTAAGGAGTGTTATGGCATGCCTAGGAATGAAAAGGCATGCTAACACATTCTAGACAGTGTCAATGAATGTCGAGGAGTGTTAGGGAGTGTCAGGCCATCACAAGGGAGAATTAGGTCAAAGTGCATGGAAATGAATGAATAGGAGTGTGTGGCAAGGAGTGTCAGTGAATTCTAGGTGTCCCAAGGATGAAGTGTGTTAGGACAAGTTCAGAATAGGAATTATAGGAGGAAAGACTAGGGTTGTGATAAGATTCTGGATATATAAATTTTAGAAAAAGGGAGACCTTGGGCTAGGCAGAACAATGTTTTTCCAATGACTTGGTTGGGTTCTCAAGTCATAAAAAAAAGTAAGGCTATCTATGAGGGCATGACAACTAGGGAGTGCCAAGGTGTTCCAGGGAATGTGTTATAGATCCATTTGGGCACATCAGTCTTAACATTCAGATCAATACTAGTAGGGCTCATAAAATCCTAATCTAGTTGCTCCATGCCCTAGGCAAGTCATCACTTTGAATGCCTCCTTCCCTAAAAGTTTCCTGGCCTGAAGCCCTTCAGAAATGCATACTTAAGGGACTAGTGCAGTGTTGGTCAGGGGTAAATGTGCTTCAGTACAAGTAAGCCCATGTAAGGGTGCATTTCAGTGCACTTAGGCCCATTTTGACCTGTGTTGGGCGAGATTGAGCGAATTCTTCATAGGGTTATGGGAATATTCTTATCTTCTGGAGCATTCTAGAAGATTCCCACACTTATCATTTCCTATGAGCTCGAAATTGGATAGGGAATGAATCAAATAACCTCCTATCCTCTCATCCCTTCCTCCATGGAAACTAACTATAAGTTTGGAATGCCATTCAATACCCTCATTTATGACCAAACCAGCTCCATTTTCCTATAAATTGAGCACTCATCTAAGTGATTAAGGGCTGGACTTTGAGAATTTGTAAGGAGATATTGTTGGTGTGAGGTTTGAGATTGTAAGCAAGTGTTGTTATGCTATCAGAGTGTTGTGCTTATGGTGTGATGAAGGATGGAACTCAAGCCAGATGAGTGACATGGGATCGGACTTCTTAGTTGTAACTCTTCCTTCTACTTAATAAAGTTGTTTACACCTTTTCCCATATTCTTGTCTTTATGTATGATGATTATATGCGTAAATGCTTTCGATTCCATTTGCTTATAGTAGATAGGTCTCTTGATTTGATTGGTTTTTGTCCTTTGTTTATGATTGCAGGTATTGATCGAGCGGATTCAGTTCGAGAAGGAGCGACGAGAGTTATTCAAAGGAGAAAAAGGGAAGTGAAAGATAACAAGTAGGTCCACTGTCTTATTTATCTTCTATAGGAAAAGGTTAAACTCTTTAATTTTGTTGTTCTAAGTGTAGCTACCCACTCAGGGAAGTTGTGTTTACTCGTAGATGCAAAATTCCACATAACAAATTGCTGATTCTGTTGGGGAATGATCATCGTTCCGGGTAATCCTAGTACACCCTAGTAGACTTTACTTGCTTCCATTGATCTTGTTTTAGCCTTTTTGAAGTGTTTTTTGGTAAAAAAATGTGCTTGAAAGCCCCTAGAATGGCCTCTTTGGCACCAGCGCAACCTTGGTCAGGAGACAGAGCGTTGCAGAGCACCCTTGGCTCGAGGGTAGTGCTCTGAAGCACACTATCTCCCATTTAGGGCTGCGTTGATCCTCCTTAGGTCAAAAATCACATCTTTGACTTGAGTTTTCCCAAATTTCCTTTTGTTTTTGCTTGTTGAAAGATCAATGATTGTTGTGTCTCTGAAATCAATTTGTATTTCTCTTCCTCGCCCTACTTTGACCTTGATTGTTTAGTGTTTCTTAAATGATTTCTTTATCATTATCAATTCATTATCAAAGTTAGATTATAGTCGATTAATCTTTGCTCAAAAGAAAGTGTCGTAAAAGTCTTCATTTCTTTCGAAAAGGAACTATCGTAATGTCTGTGTTCTTGCAAAAACATTGATTGATTGTATGTGCATTAGTTTCCTTTTGTTCATCTTAACACTAAAGGGACTGAAAAGAAAAACTTGCATTGTGCATATTGTAGTTTGTGAATGCTTGATATGAATAGCTAGGGAAATTGCATTAGGTGCGCTCTTTGCTCTTTGTCAAAGATCTGATTGCTCTATCCCTTACGAGCTACAATTTTCATTGTTAATTGAATGAAAGAATGTTTCTCATGTTAGATTCATTCTAGGAATTGCAAACATACATCACATGGTGAACTTTGAAAGGAAAATTCTTAAGAAGATCAACTTAAAAGTTATCTGAATTAACCTAATGGAGCATTGTAATTTAACGAATAACATTTAGAGGTTCTAGGCTAGAAATGTTTTCCGGCATCGTAAAACATAGCAGCTGCCGCTAACTTGTCTACGATGTGATATCTCATTCCACGTACGTGAGTATATCGTAGCTCATCCATGTACCTTCAGGTATATAGGGTGGAGTTACAGTGCGTAAAGTATAAAGGAATGCTCTCACTATGCGGTTTCACATTAGATAGCATTAACAGGGATTGGGCCTCCATGTACTTTCGGGTATATATGGGAGGACTACATTAGGTTTCTATCCATCCTTAGGTAACCGATTCAGCCACTTTGAACACTATGATATTTTGGTGGTCCAAAAGCTTCCAGTGGGGAGGAGTGATATGGAGGATTCAAAATATGCTAAAAAAGTTATAAGATTATCAAAAATAAAAGTTCTTAGATGCTTATGAAACCAGTTCCATCGCATAGTGCTTGTTGACCCGATTCCAATGCAACATGAACAAGCAAAAAAAGATAACATATGACATATTTACACTTAGTCAAAGTTTAGGTCCACTAGGGAAAAAATTCAAAGGTAAACATTTAGTCAATGGTCAACAATCAGTCAAAGGAAATGTGGGAGCTTTACAAAGGCCATCACGAGGCCCAATGATGGTTTGACACTTGTCAAATTTTAGTTGGTAGAAATTGGGCCAATCCCGTTATGCCACCTGGCCTAATCAAAGGGAGAAGCGTGGACCAATCAGGAAAGTCTGTCTGGCTCAAGCTCATTGGTAAAAAAAGTTGGGTTGATTGCACTCCATGGGGGTTGAACCCCTGACTTACCGCTAACAAACCATACGCTCCACCATTGGACCAATGCATGAGTCTTGATATTGGTGGTAGAAATATTTTATTTATTATTTATTGGTTCCAAGGATTGGGGGAAGGGATATGGAAAGTCATATAAGAGCTGAAGGTCTATTTGGTAGTTAAACTCACAAAATAGAAGGGTTCCTGCTTAGAGTGGGAGAAATGGTGGAATATGGTAGGTTTAGGGTTGAGAAATTTAATGACCAAAAGTACTAGAAGTGGAAGATGCAAATGGAAGATAATCTATATCAGAAATATTTATACCTACCACTGAATAAAAAATCAAAGAAGTTGATGAGTATGATGGATGAAGAATGAGATCTTCTCGATAGAAATGCACTAAGAACAATACGATTGTGTATACCAATGTTAGTGGCATTCAAAATTTCAAATAAGGAAACAATAACATATGAGTTAATGATGACAATGGCCAAACTATATGAAAAAACCTCAACCTCAAATAAGGTATTTATTATGAAGCATCAATTTAAAATGAAGATGTCAAAAGGTAGATCTTTTTATGATCATTTAAATGAATTTAACATGGTTACGAGTCAATTAAGTTATGTAGGGGTAAATTTTGATGATGAAGTTAGGGCTTTATTATTTCTGTACTCATTTCCAAAAATTTGGAATGACTTAGTTATGGCTATTAGTAAATCTGTCTTTGGATCTAGTACTTTAAAGTTTGATGATGTTGTTGGTGCCAGCCTTAGCGAGGAAATGAGACAGAAAAGCTTTGGTGAGACATCAGGTAATGCTTTGCCTGCAAAGACTAGGGGAAGAAAATTGGAAAGAGGGAGGAGCTCAAGAAATCAAAGTAAGTCAAGGAAAGGAAGATCCAAATCCAGATAATGGATAATGTGATGGAAATGTGGGAAGAAAGGACACCTGAAGAAAGATTACAAATCTTGGCAAGAGAACACTCATGAAGCGAATGTGATAGGTGATAGTTTTCAAGATGCTTTGATTCTTTCATTAGAGAATATTATTGATGCATGGGTGGTAGATTCATGGGCTTAATTCCATGCCACACTTGATAGGAAACATTTTCACGACTATGTTCAAAGATATTTTTGACAAGTTTTCATGGGTGATGATAAAACCTGTAAAATCATTAGAATAGGTAAGGTTTTTATAAAGAAACAAAATGGAAAACAATGGCTATTGAAGGAGGTAAGGCATGTTCCATATTTGAGGAAAAATCAAATTTCAACAGGGCAGAAAGGTGGTGAAGGTTTTGTAACTATATTCAAAGACAAAACCTGGAAGGTCACTAAAGGAGCCTTAGTAATAGGAAAAGGAGAAAAGTTTGGTACATTGTATTTATGCAATAATATTTCTATTTATGTTAATCCTTTGACCTCCACATGAGCAGATATGACATTGTGGCATCATAGGCTCAGGCACATGAGTAATAAAGGGATGAAAATTCTTCACTCAATAAATTTGTTGCTAGTTTTGAAGCATGCTGATTTGGATTTAAGTGAAAATTGTGCTTATGGAAAACAAAAGCGAGTCAGACTTCTCTGAGTTGGGAAGGAGAAGAAGAGCGAAAAAATAGAGCTTGTGCATAAAAATATATGGGGACTTGCTTAGGTATCATATCTTGGTGGATCTCACTATTATGTTACTTTCATTGATGATGAAACCAGGGAAAATTAGATTTATTGTATTCGAAATAAATCTAATGTATTTGATACTTTCAAGAAATGGAAAGCTTTGGTTGAGAATGAGATAAAAAATAAGTTGAAGTGTCTTAGATCAAACAATGGAGGTGAATATTGTAGCAAAGAGTTTGATAAATACTATTCATAGCATGGAATTCTTAGAGAGAATATAATTCCAGGAACACCATAGGAAAATGGTGTGTAAGAAAGGATGAACAGGACAATCATGGAGCATGCAAGGTGCATGGGATTGCATGCAAGGTTTCCCTTACAATTTTTGGTAGATGTTTTCGATACTATTGTTTATCTAATAAATAGATAGTCTTCAAGTTCTTTGGATGATGGTATTCCAGAGGAGGCATGGAAAGGTAAAAAAGTAAAATATTCATTTTAAAGACTTTTGGTTGTGAAGCCTCTATCCACATCAATAAATAAAATAGAAGAAACCTTGAGGAAAAATCAAAGAAAGGTACCTTTATTGGATATGGTGTTTATGATTTTGGTTATCGCTTATATGATTATGAAAATCACAAAATCATTAAGAGAAGAGACGTCATATTCAATGAAAAGGTCTTGTATAAGGATTAGATGTAGGAAAAAAACAAGAAAATGAAAACAAATAATACACAGTGCTTGATGATATCATAGAAAAAGTAAAGGTGCCTGAAAATCATAATGATCAGTAGCCATAACAACAACAACCAAAACAACAATAGACACCTCACAAACCTGAAAGAAGTGTTAGAAGATCTACTAGGTGTTGTGGCCAGCAACAACCCCCCTCTTATTTAGTTTTATTACTAATACCAAATAAGTGGGGACCCTTTATCCAAAAAATTTAAAAAAATAAATTAGTGCTTGTATTCTTCTTTTTTTAAATAAATCTTACTATCATAAACTTAGGAGAATACCCAAAAAAATAAAAAAAGAATTAAGTTTTATGATAAGTTCAAACAAAACCATTCTCTCAATAAAGAGCGTTGCATCGCAGAAAGGTAATGTATGCCATCCTTCAAACCGAATCTTAAGATTGTGAAATCGCGATGCGAAATCACGCACTGAAGACACTCATTGCATCACATGCCTCAAATGTCACTTAAACGTGAAATGCCTCAAACCGCCGATATGCAATGGTGCGTCTCACAAATTGCATTTTGCAGAAAACACAAGATAATGGATGATTGCCACACGCAACGGATTAGTGATATTGCGATCTACGATATTGTGAAGCAAATCACAAAAATCGCCTTATCACAGATCTTCAGGGCTCATCGTTCGAAAAAAGTTTTTCCATAAACCAATGCCCAATTATGTGCGTTAATGTCGATTTAATGAGTTAGTTGGTAATCATTAATTAAATATGATTTTTATTTGATCGAAGGGCCATTTCACGTAGGGTGATATATTTTATATGATTTCGGCATTTAAAGCTTTCCCATCACCTTACTTCTTATTATTACTCTTTTGTAAATCGCAGGAGCAAAAAGCAGAGAGGTGTACATAGCAATGTTCATAATATTATGGGAAGGAAGGGAAAAGCTCCAAGTTCTGAAGACAAAGAAGTGATGCCCTTGTACATAGACACCACAATTGTAACAGAGATGTCGGTGTTACTACTTGGGAAAGCATGCATAGCCTACTCGAGGAAGAAAATCCCAGAGTAATGGAGGTTGCAACGACTGCAGATTCACGCGGGTTTTCTAAGGCATCGATTATAGAATTAGCTTGTTCGTTCTTGCACCAGATAGCGGCGAGGCCCAAAATTGTTCCATACATGGACATGGTCAAATGGGTACTGGATAGTACTAATATCACAAATAGACAATTTAAGACTCAGAGCCAAGAACTCATGGAGTCGTTCTTTCTACAAAATTTAAGGTTTATATCCTCTAACAAAAAAGCGTGCGAGAGGCGAAAAATAGCACTAGGGAAGTCCAGATCAAGAAACGGAGGTAGTTTTTGATGCGCAATTAGCGCTTCATGCTATGCTGGGAAAACCCCTTGAGAAGGAAAGCCTTAGATCACTCAATCGTCTGTAAACCTGGAAAAGTGTAGGAAAAAGTGTTAAAGGTTAAAGGTAAAACCTGAGCTATAAAAACTTGTGGTATTTATCAAAGATATTCTTAAGGTGGTATATAAATATCAGAGACCACTCCAGGATTTCTACCAAATGTACAACATCTATAGATAAGCTGGAGGCAAAAGGCTCAAGAAAGAGTAGAGTCCATCAAAAGGTCAACCAAGTTGAATTGGGATTCTTACTGGATGTACTTGGTAAAACCACACAGCCAGTGCATGAATCTCAAATGTATCATTAACTCTACCGAGAAGATGGCGCCAGCACTTGCCGATTTCATTTTCGCAGGACAGCTAAAGTCAGAGGTCAGCCAACCAACTCTCCTCAAGCAAATGCTGAACGCTTGCGACTACAAGGAACAGATACATAGATAGTTAATTGCCATTTTTAGTTTTAGATTCAGTTTTAGTTTTAGTTTTGCTTTATTTTTGCCTCAAAAGAGGACGGTCATTTAAACCGCCTCCTACATTTTTGTAATAAACTATTTTTAGATTTAGCTAGTAGTATTTAAACCCTTCTCATGCATTTAGAGAAGGGTCCTTAAATTTATCAAAAACTTGTCCTCAGAACATGCACTTCTGCACCCTCAGAGGATGTTTTGATGAATGAATGGAACATGATTTATTGATATTTGTGTTTAATATCTACTACTAAAATTGCACTTTTGTACTCTTAGTGGATGTCGAATTAAGAAGAGAGATCATTATTGTTGAAGCTCATGAGTAGAACTTGTTATAAATGATACTTTTATCTCTTAACAATTTGTGCCTATGTGTTAAGGTGATATTCAAGTTCAGTTATTTATATATGAATGCTTGAATGCTTGAGTTATCCTTTGGAACTTATGTACGTGATAGCTATTCTATTTATGCTTAATATATGAGTGACTTATTATGCGATATGTTTTTCACAATTGTTTCGTCTAACTTTTTATACGAAATAGTTTATCTTTATTGAATTATTTTCTCATAGCAATTGAATGATCTTTATTACCAATTTCCATTAGAAACCATTTTAGATCACATAATTGAAAGATTAAATCTCGGGTTAGTTTTTAGAATTAGATATTTCTATCCATTAGAATACAAATGCATGTTGATAAACTAGATTTAGAATAAAAGCATTTTACTTAGAAATTATTAGGAAGGAAATATCAATTCTCAACACACACACACACACACAAATTGGGAAACTGGTCCCATATCCCCTTTCGGACCCACTATACCAAACGGAAAAGGAGCTGCTAACGAAGGTCCAGACCGGGTGGGTATCCCCCTTGTTGTAGACCTGATTTTCGGGGCTTCAACACCAGGATAAGTAGACGCCTTGAACGATAATCTCCTTCATTATATTATGTATTGTTGACTAATTCTAGTGAACTGAAAAGTTATGAAGAAGTAATGCAAGTAGAAACTAGTTAGAAGTGGGAGCAATCCATGGAAGAAGAGATGGAATCCTTGATGTATAACTAGACTTGGGACTTAGTCAAGTTGCTTACAGGTAAAAAAAAATTTCAAAATAAATGGTTTTATAGGTTGAAGAAAGAAGATGGAGGTAATCACAAGTATAAGGCTAGACTTATGGTGAAGGGGTTTGCACAAAATAAAGGTATAGAATTTGATGGTTTTTTTTCTCTTGTTGTTGAAATGACTTCAATTAGAACTATTTTAAGTCTAGTGGCAATATAATATTTGTATCTTGAGAAGTTAGATGTAAAGACAACCTTTCTCCATGGGGATTTGGAGGAAGAAATATATATGAAACAACCACAAGGGTATGAGGTCAAAGGGAAGGAGAAATTAGTGTGAAAATTAAATAAGAGCTTGTATGATTAAAACAGGTTCCAAGGTAGTGGTATCTAAAATTTTACAGGTTTATATATGAACAAGGTTATACCAGATGCCACTTTGACAATTGTGTTTATCTTAAAAAGAAAAATGATGGCAACTATATTATATTGCTATTGTATGTAGATAACATGCTTGTTGTCGGGTCTAACATGTGGGAAATAAACGTGCTCAAGGGAAAATTGGAAAATTAATTTGCAATGAAGAATTTGGGTGCTACAAAACAAATCCTTGATATGAGAATAACTAGATACAAGAAAAATAGCAAATTAACATTGTCTCAGAGTGAGTACATAGAAAATGTGTTGGAAATATTTAATGTGAAAAATGCAACACCAGTCAGTACACCTTTGGCTAGCCATTTCAAACTAAGTAAGGAGATGTGTCCCAAGACTCAGGAATAGATGGATTACATGTGTAAAGTTCCATATGCATCAGATGTTGGAAGCTTAATGTATGAAATGGCTTGCACAAGGCTTGATATTGCACATGCAGTGGAAGTTGTAAGAAAGTATGTGAATAATCTAGGAAAAGAGCATTGGATGGTAGTGAAGTGGATTCTGAGGTATTACCATTTCACATGGTTAGTTTTGGAAGATGAACAACTGAAGCTAGAAAAGATACACACTAGCCAGAATCTTGTAAATATGTTAATAAAGGTTGTAACCAAGGAGTAACTGATTTTCTGCTAAGTTTCAATTGGTCTTCAAGTATGATGATGAAGATGAGAAACAACCAGGTCCAAAGTGGAAGCATTGTCCAACAAGTGAAGCAACGATGGAGTTGCTATAATCAGTCTCCAAGTGGGAGATTGTTGGGTGTGGAGCTTGGTTATCTTCATGATTCAGAGGTCTTGTTTCAGCCGGATGTATACCCAAGGAAGTCTGTATGCCCCTCCAAGAGGGGGGGACTTGTTTCCCCGCAAGGGTTCAGGGGTAGCGCCCTCGAAGCTAAAACTAGATGAAAATTTTCCTTGTAAAATATTGTAATTTTGTAGTAAATCCGGCCCATTCATTAGGTGGATGATCTTACAGTAGAATTTATGTTAATTTAGTTTTTTTTTTTTAACCTTATAAGGCAACCCTCGGTTTATACGAGGGAATTTTATTACAGATGTGTATTATTGTTTTGAGCAAGAACGAGAGAGGAGATTGTGTGAGCACGAAGAGGAAATTACAACGGGTCTGTTGTAGGTTGTATCTCTTCCTTTTGTTGGATACTATAAAAGGAAGGATTAGAAATTTCTCCATGGATGTAGCCAAAATTGGGCGAACCACATATATCTGTGTCTCTCTTGTTTTATGCATTTCTGTGTTTTCGTTTTCACAATATTTTATGTGTTCCATTGCTTTGTTATTTAATTTTCTAATAGAGACGTAGCCCAAGATGGGTGAACTTTATTAGTAACTCACCTTATTTTCTCTTTCTTCTATTTTTGTATCTATTCCTTCTTTTGGCTACAAATTTTAATAATTTATGTGTTTTCACAATTTCTATCTATTGCATAAAAAAACATAAACTAAGTTGCAATTCGTTCAGTAAAACATTTGTTATAATTTTGGATCAATGGGGCAATCTGATATAAATCCAGCTATCTCTGTCATATGCTTTAGAGAGGTCAATTTTTATCACCAATCCTTTATTTCCTTGGTTTCTAAGTTATGGAGCCCTTCTTGAGAAACCCTAATTGCTTCATGGATCTGTCGACCTTTTAGAAAGGAAAATTGTTTCTTTGATACATTTTTGGATAAAATCAACTTTAGCCTGTTTGTTATGATTTTTTCTATAATTTTGTATATGCAATTGCATAGTGATATTGACATGAAGTCATCAAAGGGTTGTGGGCAATCTAATTTGGGTATGAGGGAAATCAAGGTTGAGTTTAAAAATATAACATATGATTAGATTGTTGAGATTCATTAACCACCTTTAAGATATCTTCCCCCAGAATATCATAAAGCCCTAAGAAAAATTCCACTAACCAACCATCAGGGCTAGGACTTTTGTCCTTCCTAAAAATATGAAGAACCTTTTAGAAATCGATATCTTTCACAAGTTCCATTAAAATTTTGTTATCTTCAATACCTGAGAACCGAGGAAAATACTAGGCCAAAAGGATTTCTTTAGTAATGGAAACCTCTAGGGGGTGGGGGGGGGGATTATATAGGTTATGTAATGATTTTTTCTATCCTCTCACGCTTCTTGAATGATGAAGCTCCACCCCCATCCTAATTATACAAAGCCTATATAGTGTTATGAACTTTGTGTCACTTTGTAAAATTTGGAAAATCTTCATGTTTTCATCGCCACTCTTTAGCATATAACTTTTCTTTTTTTTCCTCCACACCTCCTCATTTTTGTAGAAATTCCCACTGTAGATGAATAGATTATGCAATAGACTAAATCAAAATATAAGATCTACTTCTACAACAAACTTTGTGGAAGCTTAATTGAATTTAGCAAGATCAATGAGAACACATATAACTGAGAATGAGAAATCAATCACACATAACAAGAAGAAATAACCTGGGGAAAGCCTCAGCCTAAAACCCCAACCTCTATATTATCATACAAGTGGAAATCTTGTTCAAGTTACAAAAAGAATCAGCTCTCAAGCTATCCTACTCTCTCTGCAATCAAACAACGCTGCTCATAGACAGTCAAAGGCTCTCACAACCTTCTCCTCTGCCCTCCAAGCCTCCTATTTCCTTGTGCAATTTTTCCTGGGGTCTAGTGCTTCCACTTGTGTGAATTCCCACCTCACACTGCTCACTTGGCTCAAAAATAACTGCATAAACCTGAAGGAGATAATTCCTTCTGCATGGATGAGTTTCCTTTATAGGAAAAATCCTCCAACTGATAGTACACTGTCCCTTCCTTTGATCTCAATTGGGTCTCTGATTGAACTGGCATGCATGAGTTATTTATGAGAGAATATTCAGTTATCTGAAGTGTAGCAGTTACATGCATGCATGCATTAACTAACTAAACTCACAATTAATTCAACAAATTGTTTGAATTAATCTAACTGGACTTGACTCAGTTAACTGAGCCAACTAATTAAAACTCAATATTACAACTCATCCTTATCTCTTTAATTGATGGATAAATTCCTCAATCAATGGAGAAACTGTTGCATGTCTTCACATAGACTTCATTTTTTATTTTCTGCAACTAATTAACTCAAGATGAATTAATTAATTATTTTGCAAATAGCTACTAAGATCAAATTCGAATTTTAATTCTCAATTTTAGTTCAAGGACTAACTAAAATAGGAATCCATCCCAAAATGCTATTTTTAGCACTTCCATTTTTCATTCCTTTTTGCTATGTCCAACACTGGTACCTGAACTACTATTTATAGCAATGTTATTTTTAGAATTTCTATTTTTAGCATTTCTTGTTGCCATTTTCAACACTCCCTCTCAACAAGAAAGGCATTCAATTTGAACCCGATCCTGAACCTTTGGAATTTTCTGCATGCAACACTTCTCCCAAGTGTTGTTACCCTAGCAACTCTAGAAACAAAAAAACTCCCAACAGACCTCCCTGTTGGGCTAGAAACATCCTTTGGTGCTGAAGCTTCCTTTGTTGCTGAAAAGTGCTCCCTCTCTAACTTTTGAGCTGCTGCAACACTCCATGCATCTTGCACCATTGCACACCTCTTTGTGCCATCTTGCACTGGTGCAACACTCCTGTGCCTCTTGCATAGTTGCATCCTGCTAGCTCTGCGTTGTCTTGGGATTCATGCACTGTAGCTCTTTATGCTGCTCTATTTGCATCTGTCTCTACCCACTCAACCACTCTTGCTACTCCTCATCGGGGCTCCCATAGCAAGGTCTAATCAAAGAGGTTGGGTACCTCAATGATCCTGCCCCTATTATAGCCTTCTTGGGATTGTCACTCCACATCACCCCACCTCCTACCTGGAGGTATGGATGCATATGATCCCTCTACCCACTTGGCTCGAAATTTCCCCCTATTGGAGGTCTTTGCATGAGTGGATGCCTCCACTCGGTCTCCTCTTGGCTTCTCCAGTTGTGGCTACTCCACATCCTCCTGAAGTTGCTTCACCAATTGTGGCTCCTCCATAATTGTCTGAGACTTATTTTGGTGCTGCATGTTGAGAGGTAATGTACTCTCCCTCTCAACCACCAAGTCTCCAATAGTTGCCTTGCTCCTCAAGGCTTTGCATGCATCTTGAACCTCAAGAGCATATAGGTTCTTAACTCGTGAACTGATCTACTTCACCTATCTAGTGGTGATGTGTCGAAGGAAAACCTTTCCCTTATTGAAGACTACATCATAGCCTTTTTCTTCCAGCATTGCGATCGACACCAAATTTTTCCTCAGTCCTGGTACATACTTGACATCAGTCAAGGTAATGTGAGCTCCATGTTCCCTCTGAAACACAACAGTGCCTACACCTGAGACACTATACTTTTCATCATTACCCATCACTATGAGTATCTATAGATCTTTCTCCTCCAAGGTAATGGACAAACTCTTGTTGTTGGTCATGTGGAAAGAATCTCCACTATCAAGAAACCAACCACATCCCACCATGGATGAAACAATGCATGCGAAGAGGGTGAAATCCAACTCGAACTATGAGGAAAGTGCCTTACCATCATATCCCTCCTTGTTTCCCATCTTGGATTTCTTCAGTGGACAATTTGTAGCAAAATGGCCCACCTCATGACAATGAAAACATCTCACTTTCGATTTGTCAAACTTCTTCCCACCATGGGAAGAATCGGATTTGGGATGGGGTTCCTTCCCTTTCCCTTTCCTCGCCTTACTCGCTAAGGCTAGATTTTCCTCATCATCTTGCTTTGATGAGGATCCATCTCTGATGCTTCTTCTTATTTCCTCCTGCATTAGATCTGACCAAAGTCGTTCCCAGTCTGACAATTTTTCTCTTCCATTAATCGAGTCTTGGTAGCTATGCCAGCTCTTATGAAGACCGAGGAGTGCAAGACTCACCATGTCATCATCAACGGTCATGATCCCTACACTTCCAAGCTTATCCCTGCAGGTGGTGAGCTTGTTCAGATATGTAGAGATCACGTCGCCCTTTTCACACTTGATTTTCTAAAGCTCGTCTTTCAGCGCCAGCTTCCTCTGATCGTTGCTATTCTAATATATATCTTTCAATGTTTTCCACATCGAAAACAATGTCTCCTTCCCATGGAGACTCGAGACTATGTGGTCTCAAACTCCCTCTAGAAGGATTCTCCTTGCTCTAGCCACACATTTCTTCCATTCCACCAATTGAGTAGTATCAGTCGGCTTGGGGACTTCTTGATCAATGAAGTCCTTTAGACTGTTATCCTCTAATAATACTTCCATGTGATCCTTCTAGGCTATATAATTCGAGCTACCATCAAGGGCATACTCGAGTCTTAAACTACTAAATGCTATTGGCGAAATTGAGATGTGATAAGAACACAATTTCTATATTTAGGAACCTCAAACTTTGAACTTCTCCCTTCTTGTATACTATTCTTCGCTTTGATCACCTTTGCTTTGATACCATGTAGAAATTCCCATTGTAGATCAACAGATTATGCAATAGACTAAAGTAAAATACAAGATCTACTTCTACAACAAACTTTGCGGAAGCTTAATCGAATTGAGCAAGATCAATGAGAACACATATAACTAAGAATGAGAAATCAATCACACATAACACAGAATAAATAACCCGGGGAAAGCCTCAGCCTAAAACCTCAATCTCTGTATTATCATACAAGTGGAAATCTTGTTCAAGTTACAAAAAGAATCAAATCTCAAGTTATCCTGCTCTTTGTGCAATCAAACAATACTACTCATAGACAGTCAAAGGCTCTCACAACCTTCTCCTTTGCCGTCCAAGCCTTCTAATTCCTTGCGTAGTTTTTCCTGGGGTCCAATGCTTCCACTTGTGTGAATTCCCACCTCACACTGCTCACTTGGCTCAGAAATAACTGCACCAACCCGAAGGAGATAGTTCCTTCTGCATGGATGAGTTTCCCTTATAGGAATAATCCTCCAACTGATGGTACACTATCCCTTCCTCTGATCTCAACTGGGAATCTGACTAAATTGACATGCATGAGTTATTTATGAGATAATATTCAGTTATCTAAAGTGCAATAGTTTTTTTTTGTTTTTTTTTTTGTTTTTTTTTTGTTTTTTGTTTTTTTTTTTGTTTTTTTT